>JAQZBX010023117.1:5548-31167 GCA_029593785.1 Cabassous unicinctus | reverse complement strand
TCTGGGTTTAAGGTCAGGCTGGGTCTTTTCATTAGACTTAACATCTCCCCCAGGTTGTGGAAAGGCACACAAGAGAGAAGGAGGAGGGAGTAGTGGAAGGCCAGGGGAAGGCGGTGAGGACAGGTGAGGTCTGGGCGATGGCCGCTTAACAGATGTCTGTGACGTCCCTGACAGAGGGTAACCCCTGCGCCAGGTGGGATACCCAAGAGGTCCTCTCGGTCTGAGAGGCATGCCTGCAGGGGCATGGTGACCCACACAGGAGGGGTAGACCACTGGCTTCCCAGGAACCCAAGGGAAACACTGCGTGGCAGCCAGGGGCGTTTGCCTGTGTCATATGAGAAATCCCCAGGAGTGGGTGGGCTGAGTGTTCTCCAACACTTCCACAAAAGTGCCCCCACAAGGGGGGACTCATCTTTAAACACAGGCTCAGCCCAGAAAGAACTCGGCCAGCTCACGACCGCTCTCGTCCAGCAAGGCTCTTGCTCCCTTACCTTCTTCCCTCTTTTATTCCCTCTGCTTCCACCCTGCAGCAAGCTCAGACAGGAAAGGAAGAAGCACAAGGCGGAACTCCTCATCCCCGTCGGCAAACAGCGAGCCGCGCACCTGAGCTGCCAGAGGGGTGGAGCGTGAACTTCAAATGGAAGTCAGGCCGTCGGACAGGTCCAGGCGTTTAAATGACTGAAATGGGCCAGTTTTACAACTATAGAAGCCTAAGGAGCTTTTTAATTATTCAAGAAGATCTTCCACAAGCCAGAGGACTTGCCCTAGACATCAGAGAGCTAAGTACTCAGCGGGCCCTTTCAATTAGAAACGGATTTCCTTAGGTTTCTTTAATAGTATGTTTTCTCTCTACTTTCTCTATTCTGTCTTTCTGAAATCCCTCTTAGTGGGGTTTTGAACCTTCTGGATTGAGACACTAATTTTATTTTATTTTCTATTTCCTATTTCTAGTCTCTTTTTTCTATTTTCTGTCATCTTCTACCCTTATTTTAAGAGCATTAAAAAAAACAAAACAACAACATCAAAAAAACCCCAACAACTTCTATTACTTAAAAAAAAATTCCAAAAGCTTTTTTCTGGTCTCCAGTTGTTTTATATTGCATCTTGTATTTGTCTGATGAAGTCAAAATCTTCTCACCTCTCTGAGGATGATGTTTTTCCTTTGAAGTTAAAAAAATATATATATTCTTCTGTTTCCAACATTATTTCTGTATCTGAGGGTTTCCTCATCCCTAGTTTGTTTGTTTGTCTTGGTATTTGTTTTTCATATTGAAGGCTTTTCTCCAATATCTGGTATACTCAGCTTTTGTGCATATTTGAGTGAAGCAATGCAAAGCTGAATGGAATTTCTCTGTGTTGGGAGGGTCTCTTTGGTTACTAGGGGTCACAGCAGGGCCACGGGGAAGTGAGGCAGCTTTCAACTGGGGACCCCCAAACGCCAATATCTGCTCACCTCCAGCCTAGAGCAATATCTGCTCTGCACCATCCCAAGAGAAATTTGATTAAACTGCCTTCCAGAGTTCTGGGAATAAGTGGGAGAGGAGGGGTGAGGATGCCGCCATTTTGTAAAAAGACTTTCACTTTATCCCCGTTCCTCCATTGACCGCTTATTTGCTTTGTACCCTGAATCCAGAGCCTCTTTAGTTCGATCTCCCTACAGAATAAATTTCCAGTCTCAGGTCTAGGCAAAAATAGAGATCCAACTGGACCCCTTTAAACAACCATCCTTTGGATTTACTTCCAATTTCTATCTACTTGGGGCCTGCATTTCCCGGGCTTGTCCAGGGTTCTGTGGAGTCGGGAATCGGCTCCCTTCTCTGCTTCTCTGGAGCTTCCTGAGCTCTTCTGATCACTTGCTACTTCTCCACCTACTTTCTATCCATGTAAAATTTGTTAAAATCTCCTATCTAGGCTCCTGTCCCAGTCGCTTTGCCATTGTGGGTTTACTATGTACAATTTTCCTTTACTGTCATTTTTGTAGAGTTGGGAGGAAGAAGAGGAAAATATGCAAGGTTAATCTGATTAATCAGGAGTTATGACTCAAAATAACCCATCCGCATTGTTAGGAAAAACGTCATTCTTGTTTCTGATTCATCGACTTGGATTCAACACATTTGCAACCGCATTTCAGAGAAACTGGCCACCTTTATTAGAATGTGGGGCCAACCTCCAAACTGGCAAAATAAGCCGTTTAACCGGCCAGCAAATGGCACGGCATTTGCAACCACAGAGCCTGCCCTAGTTAGCTGTCTGCTCCGAAGAAATTTTGACTTGCTTTGAATACATTCTCTTTTCTTTATCTTCAGTCCAAAACTACTGTGGTTTTCAAATGTTTCCTGGGATATAGTTAGCTATACTTTTTTCCTTTTTTTTAAATCAAGTTCATATCTCTACATCATATTGTATGTGTGTGTAACATTTTGCATCATATGCTGTTTATTTCCCACCCAGTATCTGTCTTCCACTTCTTTACCAAGAGAAACTCAATTTTGCTTATGGGAGCACTGTGGCCATATTTAGAATTAAATCTACATTTTCCCATCTCCTTTAGAGATAAGGGTAGCCTGGTGATAGAATTCTGACTAATGAGAGGTCTGCTGAAGTTTCTGGCTGGGACTTCTGGGAAAGCTGTTTTAAATAGAGCCACTCAGCTGGCATGAATCTTTTGAGTTTGGCCTTTCCCTCTATTCTTGCCTAGACAGTGGACAAGAGGCTGGAGCAGACACAGCCATTTTGCATTCATGAGGTAACCAGCATGAGGATCAAAGCCACACAACAAAGACGACTGATGGCAGACAGAGGAGGCTGGGGCTCTGAGGGACTGTAGAGGCTGCCATGTCAGTTCTAGTCCTCCTACCACTGGATTTCTTGTTCTCTGAGAAAATACAATCTCAGTATATTTAAACCACTATTTACCCACATTTGAATTCCTTGCAAATGAATGCAAACTTCACTAACAGAAATTTCCTCTGTCACTTTCATTATGAGTCTGTGCTCAGCTATAAGTTTAGATAGGGAGGCTGTGGAGACTGTGGTCCCTAAGGATAAGGCAGGCGCTGTCGGTGCCCCATCCCTAGACCCCCATTGCTCACTGTTTCTCTGCAGGCCAGGCTGATTGCCATCTGCCAGCTTCCTCTGGCCACAGGAGCCTGCTCTCTTTGCTTTTGGGATAGGCTGGAAATTGCAGGGAGCTAATGCAGCCTCCCTCTCTTGCCCTTACCAGTTGGGAGCAGCTTTCAACCAATGGTTGATGGCATATAAGTACCCCAGCTTCCCTGCCCTCAGGTGGGATAATTCCAAGGCAGGTTCTACACTGGCTGGCAGAGTTTCCCCCACAGGGTTGAACTCTGGTTTCCCACAATAGTAACTGGCTTGATAGAACATGCTTATTGGCTACCTCCCCTTTTCTGTCTCACTTCTCCACTCTCTTGGATTAGCCACCACATAAACTACTCACGCTAGAATCTTCATCTCAGAAGAGTCCAAACTGATATAATGGGAAATCCAAATGGAGATAATGGGATTTTACCAAGGGTTGATCTGAGGCCGAGAGTAAAGGAGTCCAGTGTGTCTGTGTGCCCTTTGCATATACTGACCAAGCTTTGCAGCGCACTCTCAGGCGGTGCTTCCTGCTAAGGCAGCATTGCACATCCTCCTCTGACTGTCAGTCTGTTTTGGGAGTTCTTTTCCTCCTCCACAACTTTTGTGATCCAGATCCCCCATGTGGCAGACTGAGAAAAAGGCGTCAGTGCAAAACACAGATTGGTGGAAAGCATGATGGGAGGTGGGCAGCTGAAAAGTCTGGACGTGAAATGAAAAAATAAAGAGAGAGGATGTCAGTCCCAGCTCTGTAGTTTACAGCTAAATAAAAATGTTTGCAATATGTGGTGCGCTCCGTGTGGTTTGGTGGATTGACTTCTTCATCCTCTGGTTTTCCTACCTACTGAGGGTCATCTCAGAAGATAATTAGAGTGTTCCAAGTAGCCTATGCAAAAACCTGAGCTTGTAGCATTTTCAAAATTGGGTGCATACTTGAGGGCTTGGGCTAGATCTAATCTTTAAAAGGAAAATCCTTGATTTGAAGTATTCTCCCAATTGGCAGAACCAGGTTCAGAAGCCAGCAAGAAACTAAAGAATCTCAGGATCAGGTGTAATCAAATCCACAATTGGTCTAGAATGTTCCACACTGTGTGAAGGCATGCTCGATCACTTAGACCAGGAGTTAACAAACTGCTGCCCATGAGCCAAGCTGATCCCAGCGCCTGTTTTCATAGATAAAATTTTACTGGAACACAGCCTGTTAATTTACATAACGTCTATGACTGCTTTTGTGCTACAGTGTATAGTTGACTAGTGGTGACAGAGACTGTAGGGCCTGCAAAGTTTAAATATTTACTTTCTGGACCTTTTACAGAACAAGTTTGCCAGTCTCTGCTGTGGCAGTTTGGGGCTTTTGTGGACCTCAGAAAATTATGTTCTTGAATTAATCCATTCCTGTGGGTGTGGACCTATTGGAGGTGGGAACTTTTGATTAAATCACTTCAGTTGAGCTTTTGGTTAGATTACTTCAGTAAGACATGACCCAGGATGGGTCCTGGTCCTTTTACTGGAGTCCTTTATGAATGATGAATGCGGAGAGAGGAGGCTGCAGAGTCAGAGAGAAACCCCAGGAGCTGGGAGAGAAAGTCCTGGAAGCCAGAAGCTGAAAGAAGACGACCCAGAGGAGAAGGGAGAGAGAGCAGATGCCGCCACTGTGCCCTGCCATGTGACAGAGGTCCAGGATGGCCGGCAACTGTATCTTGGGGAGAGAGCTCTGCCTGATGCCTTCATTTGGACATTTTTCTCAGCCTTGGAACTGTAAGCTTGTAAGTTAATAAATCCCTATTGTAAAAGCCAGCCCATTTCTGGTAAATTGCCTTGGCAGCCTTTAGCAAGCTAAAACATCTTCCTTAGTCAACCACCAAGCACCCCACCCAAACCTGGCCCTCCAGGAAACGCCTCCTTCAGCTCTAGCCCACCCCCATCCCACGCCAAACTCCAGTCCATTCAGCTTCAGCTCCTGGAGCAATGCTCCTGAAACATTAGTGTGCAGGCTCTGATTCAGTGCGTCTTGGAGTACTTTATTTTTTACAAGCTCCCAGGGAATGCCTGCTGATTTGAGGACCACACTTTGAGGATCAAGATTCTAGAGAATTGGATTTTTTTTTTCCACCAGGACAAGAAACTTCTTATCAATGTTCCTTAGTTTTTGACATTGCCAGGCAAAACTGCCCCCTCACTGGCCATTCTCTTTGCCCTGCGCACGCACGCACACACACACACACACACACACACACACACACACCCTTAAGTAAAGAAGTGTGAAGTTATAGCCCATCCTTCTCGATGAGTTCTGGTCTTCTGTGTGAGGAGCAAACTCAAGAGTTAAAGAGCTATGAAGCCAAAGGCAGGCAAGATGCCAGAACTCTAATTAGTCCCCCGTTTTATATTTAGTTTGCTATTAGATAATGCTCGACACCTGCTCACTAGACAGCTCTGTTTTTAATCTCTTCTATTTCACTTTCTTGGACTTGCTGCTGAACAGACATGTTGCACTGCATGAGTAATGGAATGAAAGCCAAATAAAATATCTGTTTCTTTGGAATTAGAATCATGACAAGAGACTAGAAACAACTGAAGCCTGATTTGGGCCAACCAGGAGGTGCTGCTGGAGAAAATGGCTTTGTGGCTGGAATTTGCCCTCCTTGAATTCAGGCGTGGATTGTTTTTCTTTCCTTGACTTTAAAGTTCCAGTGAGTCTTTGAAACACACTTCCCACCCTCCGAGTGTAAAGGGAAGAGGTTACAAGGAAACGATTCCTCTGCTGTGCTTTAATCAGAGACCCCACAGACAGTTTCTACAAAAATGAGATGAACATTTCTAATGTAGATTTTATGATTTCATTTGTGCGAGGTTGCCCAAAATATGTAGTTTCAGCCTGGGGATCCTGAGACCTTCTCCCAGTTGCTGCAAGTGAACCACAAACACTGAATCCATTTTAAAACATGACCTCTTTTGTCCTTGGGCTCATTGTCTCTTCAGCAGCATCTGGAACTGACAGGTGTGGACAGTGGAATCCATACATCATGCGACACCCGTCGACGGGCAGTGGATGCCTAAATGTCATCCACATGTGGGTGGAGAGGAAATAGGTAGCAAAACCTCAGAGAGCTACAGCTATGGGGATGAATTAGAAAGCATGACATAAAAAAATCCCTGTAAGTAATTTCCTTTTTGAACTAGTGAGGATAGACATTGTTGAAGAGAATGTTCGACCTAAAATTTTTCTTCTTTCCAAAAGTTATCCTGGGTCTGAGCTTCCCCAAATCTGACATTGTGAAGAGAAGTAAATCCTGGACATTAACAGAAAGCTGTAGCAGGTGATTTCTCAGATTCTAAATGTCAGGTTAGTTCATAGCCTTAAGTTTCCTTGATGGTCCTAACTTTCCCCCAAAGTTTTATTATTTTTTACATTTATTTTTGTTTCATGTGTGTGTGGTTTTCTTTTTTTCCCTTATTCCTCCTTCCCTCCCTCTCTTCCTTCCTTTCTTTTTTGCTTATTTTTAAAAATTTACTTTTATCCCCTCAAATTCTGAAACTTGTTTTAAACTCCCAAAATAAAAATGCTGCATGTGAACCACAAATCTTGAATCCATTTTCAAACATGATTCTTTGGGCCCCTGGGCTTATTTCGTTGTCTGTATGGCAGTGCCCAACCCTGAGTCAGATTTCACAACATTTTGTTTAATTTCAGTTTTTCAGTGTGGTGTTTTAGACTGAGGCGAGGCCAGGCTCAAATGCTGCCTGGGATGGTGCCACCTGCCTGCGTAGACTTGTGCAGAAGTGAATCAGAACAGGAAGCTCCATGGAATAGAGGAACACAATGGATGAAGAATCTGGCCTTGAAATCTGTATTTAAGTTTATTACCAACAGGAAGAAGAGGCAGTTTTAAAAATAGGCTATTTTTAGAGCAGGTTTAAGTTTACAGAAAATGTGTGCAGGAAATGCAAAGAGTTTCTATAACCAACCTCGCCCCGCCCTCTGCACATCACACCCCCACTTCCCAAGCCCTGCTAGTTCGCCCTATATAATTAACATCTTGCATGAGTATGGTTTGTTACAATTGATGAATCAATACTGATAAATTATTATTAACTGAAATCCAGAGTTTATATTGGGTTCACTCTTTGCATTGTATCGTTCTATGGGTTTTGGCAAGTGCATAATGCCATGTGTGTGTTGAATAGTTTCACTGCCCTAAAAATCTCCTGTGCCCCACCTATTCATTCCCCTTACCCTCCACTCCCCAGAACCCCTGGCAACCACTGATATTTTTCCTGTCTCTACTCCCCAACTTTGAAATGTTTTGGTACACATAAAAGACGATAGTATTTTCACAGCACACTGGTCTAAACAGATGAGATAGCTTTCTTAAGGGTTAACTTAGGTGAAAAGAAAATTAACAACAATCCTTGGTCATCTGGTCATTATATGATAATTAACTGATTTTGGCAGAGAATGAAGCAAATATGGATTTTACCCGACGATAGGACCCACCCCCCACAGGCATCTACACTCACATCCAAGCCCACCTTCCAGGCCCTCCCGGAATTACCCGCTGGGTCTGGAGAGACCAAGCATTTCTGTGCTTGGTGAACCAACCCTCCCCAACCCCTGGGAAAAGAGGGCGGGATCCTGAGCTGGCTCCAGCTAAGGGCAGCGGATGCCATCAGCAGCCTGGCACAGGCTCCCCATCCCTGGCCTGGGGACAGCAGCTTCCCCCAGGGTCTCACCCCCCATTCACCCTTGTCCCTTCATCCAGCCCCTTCTCCACACCCTTTGTAGATGTCGACTGCTCCTCGGTCTTCCCTTTACCTACCTTTTTTTTGACATGTGTTTACATTTGTAGGAGTTGTGAGCTCCCCTTTTTACTGTCACTTCATTTTTGCTTTCCCCTCCACCTTTCTGTTACTGTCCCTAGACTGCTCTGTTATTGGCCCCTGGTGATTGGTAACACTTTATTACAGGACTTATATTCCTTGTCACAAGGATTTGACCTTGTTTTTACCCCTAGTGTTTCATACAGCGCTTTGGCATGTTGTCGGGCACCGACATGCGACGTGAGATTGCTGTTGGAGACAGATGCAGACCTTAAGCTCCTGGGTTTGTGGTGGGGGGTTGGGGTGGGGGGTGAGCACACCTTCCTCTGTGCTCAAAGCTACCTGCTCTGGCTCCCTGCAAGTAAGACACCCGTCCTTGCCAAACCAGGCCGTCAGCTCCAGGCCCCCTCCTGGCGAGGCTGACTGCCTCCAGGGGACGGAAACCAGATGATGAAGGAAGCAGGGATCTGTTTCCATCCGGGACAGATGTGTTCCTTGGAACTTCTGTCTGAAGAGCTTCCCAGCACCCTGGTGTGGAAGGATGGGGATTTGACCCCAGAGCCACTCTGTAGGCTCATTTATGGTTTATGCTATATGTATTTACCACATAGTGTTAGTTCCTTGCATAGAGTGGGTTCAGTTATTCTCAATGAGTATTTGTTCTTTATCCTACTGCCCTGGGGTAGGCGATTGTAAAAGACAGTGTCCACACTGGGAAGTGGACTCTGCTGCCTGTTTCTGCTCGGCTGGCCACAGCTGACATAAACACAACACCTGTACCAGCGATGTTTCAAAGCTCCGCCTCTCCTCCTCCACCCTCCCGCTGCTCAAGGTTAAAAAGAAGTAAGCACACCCACAATATCCCTGGTCGAGAGAGACTCTTCCTTGAGAGTTCTGTAGAAAAGGCCTTGTTTGGTCTGGGTCGGGTCAAGGGCCCATCCCTGAAAGAGGCCAGCTGGGGGTGCCCGCGTTCCTGGGGTGAGAGGGGCAGAGTTCCCGCCTCCGGCTGGAATCCCCTGGAATCCACTGACCTCCAGATTCAAGAGGTCGGTGAAGCTGGGCTGTGAACTTGCATCTTTATCTTAACTACCCTTTAGCTGAAATTTAGCATTTCCTTTCATGAACATAGGTTATATATTTCAGTAGAATTAACAGTACCTGAGACTTTGAAACGGATAGAAACCACAGATATTTCTATACCTCATTCCACTTACGGCAGATACCTCAAAATATCTAGTCTCATCACAACTTTAAAACTATGGCAATTATCAGATCTGCTTCCAGGCCTTGTTATTTAATGCATTAATAAAGAAGCAGATAAAACCAAATCACAGATTTAAATTTTTTTTAAATAACTGTCTTTCAATATAATTGGTTCCCTTTGTAAGTGTATGTGTTTTATTTTATGAATTTAAAAGCATTATTCTGAGAAAGGGTCCATAGGATTTTGCCAGGCTGCCCAAAGGGTCCCTGCCAGAGATTGACTGAGTCACAGGGGATGGAGGTGAAGGCCAGTCTCGAAAGGAAGACTTGGGGGGCACCCAGAAAGGGATAAGCTGCCCCCGCACGTATTGCCAGGACACAGGTGTTTTTGCCTTGCTGTGTACCTGCCTGTCCTGACAGGGACACTTTGTAGTCACCTTAGAAGCTTGCTCAGAGTTGGATCTCAATGGCTATTGAGTGGATGGGCCTTTGAGGGCTGCATGACAAGTGCTTTCAGGTTAGCAGGGTTTGCCCTCACATTCACGTGCTGTCGCTTTGATGAAGGGAAGGAACACAAGCCCGGGCCAGTGCTGAGAGGGACCCCGTCTGGCTCCCTCTCCACCCCAAGGTGGAAAACAGAAGCCCGCAGAGCTTAATTGATCAAGACGGTGGTTCACCTTCACTGACCGTTTAGGATGCACAAGTACATTTGGATTTTTTTATTTTCCCAAAAGGTTTCCCCTTCTCAAATCCTTTATTCTCTCGCCATGGAGGGACTTAGGAGGTCAATGGTTGTTTTTCCATTTTGTACACGGGTCCAGGGGCTTGCATGAAAAAGCACAGGCACGGCCTCTCTAACTTCCAGAGTAGTTTAAAAATACTTACGTCCAAACTTCAGTGTGGGGGACCGAGATTCCTCCCTGCCACAGCATTATCGTTTCAGCCCTTTTCTGAGAGAATACATTCCATCTCTTTGTAAGCTTGAGAGGTACTAAAACTAAAAGTAGTGAGGGGACACTTTGTTAAGTGCTGTTTACTTTTTACCTGGGAACTAAAACTTTGTGGTTAGGTAGGCATAGAAATCTGGGGTGGGGGGAGGTTGTGTACGTATTTTATCAGATGCCCAGGGGTGTCACTAATGTTCATCACGAACTCAAAACACAAACAAAGTTTTGGAACTTCCATTGTCACTTTTCTCTGTAGAATGGGGGAGGGGTGAGTGAGCGGGTGGAGAGAGGGTTTGCTTAGGACGGTTTGCAGGGCTCTTGCATGCTACTGGAATGATCTCCACGCAACAAAGAAGAATTAAAAGTGGGAAAAGAGAGAAAGCAGAAAGAGAGTGAGGTGCTGCTGCTGCTGCTGCTGCTGATCGTGTTTCAGGAGGGGGGAAAAAAGAATAATAGTGTAAAAAGAGAACTAAATTTCACTGCCTCGTAACTATTTGGGGGCTATGTGAAATTGACTGAGTTTTCTGTGGCACATGATTGAGTTCTGTAATTTTCACATTTGCTAATGACTCTTTAGATTTTCGTAGACTCAGACTTGTGATGTCAAGGTTTGGTAGGGCTGCTATTAAAAAAAAATCACAGACTGGTTGGCTTAAACAGATATTTGTTTTCTCACAATTTTGGAACTGAGAAGTCCCAAATCAAGGTGTTGGCAGGATCATGCTTTCTCCAAAGTCTGTAGTGTTCTGGTGGTGGCTTGTGGGCAACCCAGAACTCAGTCTCTACTTCTGTCACATAGCTGTCTGCCTCCTTCTGTCTCCTACTGTCTCTCACAGTCAGTTCAAAGTTTCTCTGCTTATAAGGTCTCCAGGAGAATTGGTTAAAGGCCCACCCTGATTCAGTTTGGCCTCTTCTTAGCTAACAGGATCTTTGGAGATCCTACTTACAAGTGAGTTCATTCACAGCACCGGGGGTTAGGACTTGAACATGTCTTTGTGAGGGACATGATTCAACCCATAGCAGGTGGGGTGGAGGAGAAGGTGAGTCATTCATCTTGTGAATATTTGCTGAGTTAACTACCTGGTGCTGTGTGCTGTGATGAAAACACAATGAGGAAAACACATTGCTCTGGGATCCCAGAGTCCAGTGGGGAGGAAAAAATACACAGAGATAACTAAACACAGTTTCAAAGTCAGAGGTAGAGATGGACACAGAAGACTATGGGAAGCAGAGAGGAGGACACCTCGCCCAGCCTGAGATGATCTGGAAGGGCTTCCTGCAGGAGGCAATATTTGAGCCAGGTCTTGAAGGTTGAGGAGCGAGTCAAGGGAGCTGCGTTTTGGGCTGGGAAAGACAGAGAGGGCTGCATGAGCAAAGGTAAAGGGGCAAGAGACACGGCAAGCGTGGAGCCACCAGAGTGCCGGAAGACCTGAAGTATAAAGCGCAAGGCAGGGAGTCACCAGGGACAAGGGCAGGGGAGGCGGGCAAGGATCAGATGGTGAGGGGCCTTGAACGTGTCTTCCCCTCTCACTTCCGATGCACCTGCACACTGCTACACATGCCTTTCGGCTCATGCTTTTCCTTGGAACTTTCTATTTTTCCATGAGGTTATAGCTGAGAGTTTTACCCAGGGGGTGCCACTGTGGATTGTATTTTTAAAAGACCCTACAGATAGTCCAACCAAAGAAAAATGCAACCTTGAGAAATTTCTGCTTTCTTATTTTAATATGTCTTGGGCTTTATCAAATCCTTTGATGGGGCACTGCCATCCATTTGTTTGCTGGCCTCCGTTGGGAAAGAATTCTCCACGGTCTCTTGCATTTCTGCACATCTATGAGCAGAGGCACTCACTGCCTTTTTGCAGGGCTGTCTTTTCAAGGATATTTGTATAATGAACAGTCTTGGAAGACAGAGATAGTGTGTCTTTCTACAGCACAGGACAGGCATGTGTACTGCCCACTAAAAGGAATTTGGGTTCCCTAAGGTCAGGGTTCCTTCCTTGTAACACAGTTTACAGGGGTGTCTACCAGTGCCATCTAGCCTTCTTTGGGGCTCTCTCTGTGGGAACTGAGCTCAAGGAACCAGCACAAAGGCTGATACTCTGGCCACTGATATTATCGTGAATAATAAACTCCTTTGTCTCTGACCCACACATCTTGTGTCTTCTGCCAGCACCAAAGACACCGTGGCCTGCTAACTCATTAGCTTGCAAATAGGGTAAAATCTCAGACAGTTCATTTCACAGTTCTTGACAGTTTCCTCCTCAAACACTTTGAGGAAGAAGTAATTACAACCTCAACTCTGACCCCAAAGCACTTTACACTGATTTCTCTTACATAGCACATATCGCACATTGCAGATATTTGCTGTATGAGGGCCTGCTCTGCTGGCCTGTCAGCTGTGGATCTTAAAGGGATGGACTGCATTTTAAATAGTCTTATTTTTATATCCACAGAATGTAGCTTGTAATGTGGCACATTGTGTTTATCCAGTAAAGGTGTGCTGGATTCAACTGAGGCAAAAACTATGCATATTGGTTCCTAAAAGAGGTGAAAATCAGGAGGTGAATTTCACCCACCACTCTGGACCTAGGATGACTAACTAGCTTCATGCAGGTTAGCCCCAAACCCCAGGCCACCTGCTCAAATCTCTGTCCACTTCCATTTCATGCAGACTTCAGTGCTGAGTCACCTATCCCCAGCCTGCCACTGACCTAGTCTTTGCATCAACTTCAAATTATGATACTGGCAGGAGACAAACTCTCCAAGTTCAAGCCCCAGGAAAATAAAAATAAGTAAATAAGAATTCAACACCAGTTGGCCTAAAAGGACAGAGTTGGAGGGGAGGATTAACTGGCTGGTAATAAAAGCTGTCATTACAGAGTGCTGTCCTCGGTGAGTTATTTATTAGCTCCTCTCTTTAGATAGCAAATGTCAAATGTGCTAATGTGCGAAAACCAAGCCTTCCCCTCCCAGCTGCTCCGGTATCAGGCTGCCAGCTGCATTGTCTCCTCTGCAGGACCTGCCAGGAGTTTAGCATTCACGTGTCATGTTATGCATACCATATTGCACTTAAAAAAGGCCAGATGAGGCTACGTCAGCCTAATAATCAACCTGTCAATCATTATGATGCTCTGTGCATGGAACTGCTTTACCCAAAACCTTTGTTCTTCCCTAGAAGGGGCTCTTAGAGTTCCCTGCACCAGGCAGGAATGTATGGTTTATTTCACCACCACTGCCCAGAATCAAGGTGGTGTTTCTATCCTTTTAATGCCCATGGAGGCTTAGGGAATTGCAAAGCAACTATAATGAGAAAATTCTGCTCGGGTGATCAGTACTTTATTTAAAAGCTAGTCCTGCTACCCTTAATGTCTCTCTCTCCACACACGCATCGTCCTTATCTTTATCTTGTTGATAGCTTCAATTAAAACACCAAGTTTAAACCTAAGCAATAAAGTACTGTATTACATAAACAAAGAACAACCATGATCCTGATGGCAGAGTTTGGGGACCATTTCCATGGTTAAAAAACAGTTGCGCCAACAAGCGTTTACTGAGCACCTACCTTGCATAGAGCTCCATGTACTACTAGAGAGACCAAAGGAACATAAGCCCTGTTCTTAAGGCATCTATCAGCTCATGGGAGTTGCAAAGCTAACATGCCTGTTATGTACTTGATATCTTGCAGTTTGCTCAATATTCAAGGCAAAATTATATGGTACAGAATAGAACCATTTTCAGAGAAAAAGGTCCCTGGAAATCTCCTAAGCCATTGTGATCATTTCCTCATATTTCAGATGTCAGAAGTTAAAAGGATCATGCTAGTTGTGTTAATCAGCCAAAGGGGTGCTGATGCAAAATACCAGAAATCTGTTGGCTTTTATAAAGGGTATTTATTTGGGGTAGAAGCTTACAGTTACCAGGCCATAAAGCATAAGTTACTTCCCTCACCAAAGTCTATTGCTACGTGTTAGAGCAAGACAGCTGCCAACATCTGCCAGGGTTCAGGCTTCCTGGGTTCCTCTCTTCCCAGGGCTTGTGTCTCTCTGGACTCAGCAACCCTGCTCTCTCTATAAGGCCAGCTGTAGACTATCAGGCGACCGGCTCTGTCTCTCTCCCCAAGGCTCAATTCTCTCCGGGCTCAGCTGCTCTGCTCCTCTGTACACTTACTTCCTGGCTCCAGCTCAAAACTCCAACTCTCTTCTCTGTCACATGGTTTTCTCTGTGAGTCCCCACCCAGCAAGGGGGTGGAGACTCACCATCCTACTGATGTGGCCCAATCAAAGCCCTAATCATAATGTAATCACACCCAGAGGAACAGACCAGTTTACAAACATAATCCAATACCTATTTTTGGAATTCGTAAACAATGCCAAACTGCTGCACGAGTGTCGCCTTGAAGTCACAGCCTGGATCTCCACAGTGCCTAGGGCTGAGAAAAGAAGGTGGGAAACCAACTGTGCATGGCCATGGTCTAATTAAACCACCCAGTCACCCAGAACTTACCTCCAGCAAGACCCTGTGCAGGTGCTGGGAGGCTAGGAATCATGGTGAGGCTGAAGGGGATGTACATGTCCTTGGAAGTAATTTACCAGGGAGGCAAGACAAACAGGTGAGAATTTCAACCAGAATGCAAGATGAGGTTATAAGGACTATTACGTGGCAGTACATGATTTCTAAGTAACAGGTATAGGCAAGTAGCTTGAGTTCAGAGGAGGGGGAGATTGCAGAGGTCCAGGGAGTCTTCATAGTGATATGATTTAAGAGGGTCTTGACAATCTGCACAGAGTGTTACCAACCAGGAATGCTCACCCAACTTTTGTGTCCAGAGCTTTTATTGAGGCTTCACTATGCAGATGTGATTAGTTGAATTATTGCCCATGTGATCAAACTCAATCTCCAGCCCTCGCCAGCGGTCATACTGATCCCATGTGACCCAAAGCTTCCACCATCTAATCGCATGGTTGATCTTTCTGGTGTGGCCCCCACCCCAAGTCACCCTGTTAGCATAAACTATCAGGGATGGTCCAAGGGTCCACCATGAAGACACCTCTATCCCTTGGGAAATTTCAAGGGTTAAGAGGTTACCCCCCCAAGAAGCCGGGACAGAGACCAGCCCTCTCTTTGGAGGCCAAATTACTCACTACACAGAAAGATAGGGGCAAAGACCCAGAGGCAGGAATGGTTCAGTTTGTCAGGGGAAAGGGCCCGATAAAGAGCTCCTCTCTTTCTTTCCTGAGTTCTGCACCAACTGAGAAATAAGACAAAAGAGTAAGGCAGATGGGAGGCACAGATAATCTATCACATTTTCTTCCCAGGAAAAATCTGATATTGGAGGATGTGGGTCATTATGGCAGGCAAGCAGGTTTCCTAACACAATCACAGGCAGGGCTAGACCTCCCCAGCCTCCCCTTGGAGGGGTTGTCTCTGAAAATATGGCCCTGGAAGAGCAGTGTGGGCAGCGTGGCCTTCAAAGGGGAAAGAGAAAGATGCTGGGGTCTGGGTGTCCTGTTTCTTCTCCCAAACTAACCAACTGGCTAACTCACTCCTTCTGCCCTGGGGAAGAGTGAGTAAGGAGGAGAGGGGCAGGAAGTTTAGAGAAACTTCCCCCTGATGGAAACCAGTTGTGGGGAAGACGAGGTCTC
This sequence comes from Cabassous unicinctus, assembly GCA_029593785.1. Classification (NCBI taxonomy): domain Eukaryota; kingdom Metazoa; phylum Chordata; class Mammalia; order Cingulata; family Chlamyphoridae; genus Cabassous; species Cabassous unicinctus. Next base: position 15,453 of record JAQZBX010023117.1, on the reverse strand, counting down.
CTCTAATAAGAGTGCCCAGGAGCAGCGAATAGACCTGCACCAACTGGCAAGGTTAAACTGAGACCAGCTGCAGAAGCCCTTGACTGGCAAGCAAAGGACAGTGGTATTTACTTTGTAGGAAACAGGGGGACACTGAAAATTTTGGAGCATGATTTAGGGAAGATTAATCCATGACTAAAGTGTGGGTGGATTTCCCAGGAGAAGAGAATAGGAGAGGGGTGGCCAGGAGCCATGGGAAGAGGCAGAGTCGCTGGGAACTAGAGGCTGGTTGAGTGACAAGGAGAGGGAGGCGGCAAAGAGAGGCCTGAGGTTCTGTGCTCAGATGACTAAAAGCGTGGTGCTGCATGAATAGAAATGAAGGAATGGGCAGGGGGAACCAACCTGTTCTGGGGGCGGGGATGTTTGCATTCATGGATAGCGTTTGAAGTGAAATTGGGACATCCAAATTATCATTTGGGACGAGGACGCAGGAGAGAGAGAGGGGTTGTCTAGGTCAGAGAGGGAGGCAGTAACCAGGAGGGGCGGGTAGGTGCCAAATGCCAGGGAAGTCAGGTCAGGTGAAGACAGGTTGGAAACCACCAAGTGTGGTAATTGGGATGTCACTGGTGACATTTTCACAGTCATTGTAAGAACAGAGACTGAGAGAAGATTTCAGTTGTCCCACCTCCTAAAAAAGAGCCCATGTAACCTGGATCTGGCATTCTCTATCCAGCCTGGTGGCAGAATCATGAGTAAGAAGATGGCATCTGGACATTTTATTTGTCATTTCCTCTTTTATCCTCTCCATATGGAACCGAAATTCCACTTTGTTCTCTTCCCCTGATGATGTCTTTGAAAACGTCCTGCCTCACAGTCTTATCCTGTGGGTTGGAGTATAAACAAGCAAACTGTGTTCGGAAGGCAATACCAGACATGTGCAAATATCAGGGGGATGAGCTGGGGAGCCGCCAGACATTCCCATGTGGCAGCTATGATGCTGGGGGCTCTGAAATGGTCCTTTTGACCCAGCTATTTAGATAGAGAAGAAAGTGAGGCTCAGGGATGGGTACAGAGAGAAAAGGGGGTTAGAGACTGAGTCAGCAATACCTGATCCACATGTACCTTGGTAATTCATAAAACCCAGACGAGTGCCACCCCTTTAAAATGCCCCTTGAAGCCTTCAAATCCGCATGTGCTCTTTCCAGTAACGTCAACGGTGGTCGGTTTTCTCTGGTGGAACATAGATCTGAGTTGTGGAAAACAGCAGAGTAATTCAGAGCCAAGTCTCTGTGATTTTTGAAACTTGAAGCAAATTGTGTAACGTGAATGAAGGCTCTGGGAAATATTGTTTTGGGTGAAAAATGAGGTACGCTGACAATTGGGCCTGGCTTCCTTCCAAGATAACTTAATTGGTTCTAGAAAGCGATTCCTATTTAAAGGGCAAAAGGGACCACACTCCCACAGTTAGGCACAGCGACTTCCAAAGGGGTTACTTTGAAAGGGACATCTGAAGACCTGGGTGGTTATTAAAAATCATTCTTATGCATTTACATTAACAAATTATGATATATTATCATTATTACTTATAAGTAAAGACAGGTACAGAATTCATTGTGGTTTTGGGAAATCATTAGGATGTTTTCAGTTGCTAGCCGTTGGTAAAGGAATTGCATGTTTTATTATTTCATTTTCTTGGTGCTGTATTACTAAAACATACTACATAGCAGTGGTTATCTGGGTACTTTATGTATGTGTAGTCAATAGACCCTTCCTGGAAAAGTTTTAAAAAGTTGCAGTTTTAATATCAGAGGTCCATGATATGCACCAATTTTGCTGACTATGACTTTGGTTCACCCGGGCTAAGAAGTTAATGTGTATGAGTATATGAGTGTGGGGTTGGGTGGCAGGGAGATATGAGGCAGCTCCTTCCCTTCATATCCATGTGTGGCATTTGAATCCATTTATCGCAGTTTGAATTTGGTGAATCCCAAAAAGAGAAAGATTGTGTTTGTGAACTAATCCATTCCTGTGGGTGCGAGACCCTTTCAATTGGACTAGTCAGTGAGGTATGACCTAGGTTGAGTCTCTGCCCTTTTGCTGGGACTGATAAAAATGGAAACAGAGACAGAGAGGCACAGACAGAAATAAAGGAAGCCACCATATTTGATACTGCTTTGTGAGAGGAAAAACAAGTTTCACCCACAGCTGAGCTGCAAGGAGAGAAGCCCCTGAGAAGCTCAAAGAGCTGAGGCCCAGGAGGGGACAAGCCATATGCCTGAAAGCTTGCAGCTGATCTTGGGAAGAATGTGGAGCAGGTGAGACTGATAGAGGAGGCTGGAAAGAGACAAGCCCTATGCCTGGTTGCCCTCAGCTGAGCTCAAACCTCCGCAAATATCGGCGACCATCTTGCTTCAATATGTGGCAGCTGACTCTGGTGAGAAAGCACCTCTTATGGTGCCTTGAGTTGGACTTTTCACAGCTTGGAACTGTAAGCTTTTACTCCAAATAAATCCCCTATATAAAAGCCAGCCCATTTCTGGTACTTTGCGTTGGCAGCCCTTTGGCAAACTAAAACACCATCTCTCAAGGTAATGTTCTCTAAGCATTGCTTTCATACAATTTTATCTTTTGTACTGATAAATGCTTTTTTTGCTGTGAAAAACTCAATCCCAGGAGAAATCTGGGCTATAGTGCTATAGCCCAAATCTATGAAAATTTTGGAACATGTCCTTCAAGGAGGTTGGGATCTACTATTGTGCACATATACACATCTTTGCATACTTCTCTCTCTTTCAAAAATATAATTAATATAAGAAGTGGCTTCCCTTTCCTAGAATAAAGAAACAACATTGCATGGGATCTTGAAAATCATTTATGCCACCCATCTTTTTTAAGAAGCAGCTAACTAGGTCTCTGAGTAGTCACTTGACCCACCTAGCTTCACACCATGAGTTCCTGCCAAAGCTGGAATCCAGGCCTCCGCCTCCCTGGGCTTTTTCCATTGTGATGTGTTCTCACATGGTCTATTTCCACACTTGGGCTCTCTGCTTCAGTAGCACCAGCTGTGGAAAGCTAAGTGCCAGCTCTTCCTATGATAAGCCCACCTGAGGCTTACCCACCACTGCAGTGCGAGTGGGCAGAGCAGTCAGGAATGACAGAATGAAAATTCTTTACTGAACTCAGAACACAAAAGGAGGCAGTGCCTGCTTTCTATATATAAATATATTTAAAGAGCCATGTGCAGTTGGGTCTATTTTTAAATCTCCCTTTTTTTGGTCTGTCTATAGGTACTCTTTCAGAAACTTGAAATGGGTCCATTCCTGAGTCAGGGTTTCCTACCCAATGAGTTTGGAAATGCATACCATGGAGTCTCTGCTCCCTCTCTTGAGCCATGCCAGACATTACCAATTGATCACAGTATACCGCTCCTTTTGGATGAGCCCAAAGGCGACTTTGGAATCCTTCTCAATAGGTAGCCACTACCAATCACTCAGAATTGATGCACAAGATGAAAACCGACTGTCAGTCTTGATTTTGCAGTTTACTCTTACAGAGCTGGTCATAAGCTATGATTTGATATAACAGTAATTATGGTGATAAGACTAACAGCTAACATTTACCAAGTCCTTACCATGCACTAGATCCTTGCTAAATATTTTACTGGCATTATCTCATTTGTTTTTCATGACAACCTTATAAAATATATAATAACATTCCCATTTAACTGATAAGGAGCCTGGAGTAAAGAAAGGTTAAGTAATCTGCCTAAGATCATGGACTAGTGAGTAGAAGACCCCCAAGATTATCTAATTTCTGAGATAATCTTGAAGCTGCCTCTAGATGCTGACAGATGGAATGACAGATCCAGATGTCCACAGAGATCTTCCAGGATATTCATTTCCGCATCCATGCCCCTTTTTGCCTGCCCTTGTTTGACTTTCAAAATAGTCAACAAAAGCACTGATGTCTCTCCACATTTGGTCCCCAGGACCCATTATCCTAACCACTCTTTCATTAGAACGCATGCCTGAGACAGCAGGCTGACTGCCTGGTGGTCAGTGCCACTGCTCACTTCACCCCCAAGACCTGCTCCTGGTAAGCAGTGTAGGTGGCTGGCCCGGATCCCCCTGGCCGTCAGAGCCTCAGCATTCCTTCTCCTTCTCACTGGTATGTGTTCTCACTCAAGATAAAGTAGAACCAGACCTCCCCCTTCTTCCAGTCAGCTGCTGGGTGGAATCGACGGGCTGACTCTTCAGGAAGGGTTGTGGACTCCTGCTCTAAGTCAAGGCCCAGAACATCAATGGACAATTCAATTTGTTACTCCTTACCCACCAGCAGGTCAAAATGGAGGAGTTTACTGGACTGGTTTGTGGAGAGATCTTTAGAATTAAAGTCTGATAATACCATACATTGGCAAAGTTATGGAACACCTGGAATCACTCATATCCTGTGGTTGTTAGTGCAATTGGTAAGCCACTTTGAAGAGCCCTTTGGCAACATCCAGGAAAATGGACAATGTGCATACCCCAGGATCCACCAATTCCTCTTTTTTGATATTTTTCCTGGAGAAACTTGCTCATGTGCACAAGAACATTTATCACATTTTTGTAATGGTGGAAAATTAGAAACAACCTAATGCATTGACAAGATCATGGAGAAGAGGGCTGGCTCTGAGAATGGGACTCAGGGAGGTTTGATGGGGAAGAGAGTAAAGGGAGGTCAGTGGTGGATGGAGAGCAGCATGTGGAGCAGAAGGAGCACTTTGGGAAAAGAAGGTGGCATGCTGGGCTCTGGGAGTTGGACTTAGGAGTCGGGCTTCTTTGCTACACCGAGGAAGAGGACTTTGACATTAGTAGAAGCCAATTTCCATCTTGACTGAGCTTCCAAAACTGACCCACAGAAGACCGTGCCATATTTTTTCTGAAGGTTCACTTCTCTGGAAGCAAAGAACTAGCCTAGGTGAGTCTGTTACATGAAGTTCCTTGAGGAGGAGAAATGTCTGATTAATTTTCCAGGATAATAATCTGGTCAGAAACATTTTGCTTGCTTTGCTAAATTTATAAATGTCTGAATTCTTTACATCGATAAGCCAGTTCTGGATTTCTCTGGAACATCCCTGTTCAAGAAGCCATTGGTTTTTTCAACTCAGTTGTGGCTTTCTTGTGTACAGTGTTCTGCCTTTGTGTTCTCTGAAGAAAGCTGTTTGAAAGCTTATGGCAAGGACCAACATTGCATATTAGATAAGGATTTCATTCCTAACTCCATCCTAGGATTCTGTGTATTCAGCTCCACAGGAACCGCCACTGCTTCCTCCAACTTCACTCCTACTCCTTCCTAGATTTATTGATCCTCCAGTACTTACCGTCACATTATCTGAACTTGAGAAAGTCATTAACAGTATGCTGTTCCTCATTTACAAAATGAAAAGCCTTAAGCCTGCACTTCTTTTTAAAAAAAAAATTGGTGATCTTGATGTCTGGAGAGAAGCCCTCAACACAGAGCACGTAAAACACTGAGTAAAATAGAAGAAAAACGATTGCCTGAGTGACCTGGAAGTAAAGAGGGAAATCCTTCAAGGACAGACATGAATCTAGAAGGGCAAGTGAGTGTCACTGCTGGCAGGCACCCTGGGCTCCTCTACAGGCCAGCGAGTGAAGGTGTGGCATGGGTGTGGATGTGGATGAGGCAGGATAGAGGAGATGATGTTTGGAGCTCACACAGGGTGCACTCCCCACTCCCACTCAACCTGGGCCCTCACCAAACAAAGCCAAGATGCCCAGAAGCAGGTGACCAAGAAGAAAGCCTGTCTCATGCAGGTAAAAGGTAAGGATTCTCAGCAATCCTGGTCTTTGCTCTGAGTACAAGGAAGGAGAAAGATAAAAGTCTCAGGAATTCCTCACTTCAAGCTGCTTTCATGAGGCGTTGGGACTAGAATTCATTCCATGTGTGACAGCACTGAAATCCATAGTCCAGATAGCGGAATTATCAAGACAGAGTATAAAAAATGTATCTTATATGTTTAAAGAAATAGAGCATTTGAAGTAAAACTAAGGGACAAGACAGTATCATAAAGGACCAGGAAGATTAATAAAATTTTGATTATGAAAAATATAATAATTGAGATTAGGAACTCAAACAGTTGTGTTAAACAGCAGATTAAACAGATGAAGATGGATATTGAGCAATTACTCAGAATGTAGCAGAGAGAAATAAAGGATGAAAATAAGAAAGATAAATTAACAGAGATGGAGGGCAGATTGTAAAGGTTTTACTTGCATGTAATGAAAAGGAGAGACTAAAGGGAATAAGAGAGATGCAATACTCAGATAATGGCTTAGAATTTCCCCCAAAGAAGGAAAGTTATGAATTCTCAGGTTCAGCAAGCCCAAGCCCAGTGCATACCAAGTAGCATAAATGGAAAGTACCTTGCACTTGGTAGAACACCAAAACAAAGAGAAGATTTTAAAAAGAGAACACACAGATTAGCTACAAAGGAGTGACAATTAGATTGACAGCTGACTTCTTGAAGTCAGCAATAGAATCCAGGAAAAGCTAAAATAATATCTTCAAAATGCTGGAGGAAACGATTGTCACTCTAGAACTATAGGGCCAGCAAGAAGAGATAGTTTACTATGCAGACATTTATTAAGAACTTTAACTAATATTCAGGAAGGAAAGAAATGAACCCAGAAGGAAAGTCTGAAATGCAAGAAGAATTAGGGAAAATCAAAAAGGAAAACATGAAGATAAATTTAAGAGGACATTGACTGCTTGTAATTTGTTCTTCTGAAATGTCGTGGCTTTTTGTTCCTGTGCATTTCCATATAAATTTTAGAATAGTTCATCAATTTCCAGAAAAAAAAACCAGCTGAGATTTTAATTTGGAATAGAGTGAATCTATTGATCAATTTGAGGATGACTGACATCTTTACAATGTTGAGTCTTCCTACCCACGAACATAATCTATCCCTTCACTTTTTAATAATTATTAAGTAATAATAATATATTAAAAACAATGTTTTGTTGCTACTGAACAGAAAATTTCTTTCGATTTTTTCCTACAATTTGATTTTTAAAGCTATTGTAAATGCTATTTTAAAAATTTCGTTCTCCAACTGTTCTCTCCTTGTATATAGAAATACAATAGATTTTTCTAAATCTTAAATACGGTGATCTTGCTAAAATTGCTTAGTAGTCTGACTCTAAGTTCTTTAGGGTTTTCTACATAATCATGTTGTGATCATGTTGTGTGGGAATAATGACTGTTTCATTTCTTCCTTTCCAGTTCTTATATTTTATTCTTGCCTTTTTCCAATGTCTAGGGCTTCTAGCACAATATCAACACACACGGTGAAAGCAGTCATTCTTGTTTTAGTCTTGATCTCAGATGGAAATCTTTCAATAATAATTCACAATCAATATCATATTTAAGTTTTAAAAAAGATACTCTTATCAGATTGAGAGAGTGCCTTTTTATTCCTAATTTTAGAGTTTTTTTAAAAATCATGAATGAATGTGAAATTTTATATGTTTTTCTGCATCTATTAAGATCGTCTTTACTGTATTTATTCTGTTAATATGGAGAATTCATTAATTGATTTAATGAAATTTTAAACTGCATTATCTATCTGGAATAAAGCCAGCTCAATCATGAAGAATTATCCTTTTTACTTATCACTGGGTCTGATTAGCCAAGATTTTGTTTAGGACTTTTGCATCTCTTCTCCTGAGAGAAATTTGCCTGTGATTTTCCTTTTTTGTAAAATCTTTCTCATCAGGTTTTGGTATCAACATTATTCCAGCTTCATAAAATGGTTTTATAAGCTTATCCTCTTTTTCTATTCTGTGGAAGAATTTTATGTGCTATTTCTTCTTTCATTTTTACTGGTATTTTCAATGAATCATGTTTTGACTATTGATATTCAATTATTGTACGTTTTGTTTTCTACATCATTAATTTCTGCTTTTACTTTTATTATTTACTTCTTTCTATTTTCTTTGAGTTTATTTTACTGTTCACTTTCTAACTTCTCGAGATGGATATTTAGATAATTGATTTTTCAGCCTTTCTTATTTTTAACATATGAATTTTAAATGCTACAAATTTCCCTTTGAGCATTGCTTTAACTGTAACGCATGAGTTTTGTTATGTCATGCTTACATTAGCATTCATTTCACATAGATCTTTAAGATATAAACTCCTTACTTTCCAAGCATTTGAAGATTTTCTCACTGTCTTTTTATTATTTATTTCCAGCTTAAATCCACTGTATTCAGAGACTTTACTCTGAATGATCTCAGTCCTTTTACATTTGTTGAGATGTGTTTTACGTCCAGGATATGGTGTATTTTAGTAAATGTTTTATGTGCCCTTGAATAGAAGGCATATTCTGTATCATTGAATAGCATCTTTTCTATATATAAGTTGTGATGTTGATTAATCACGTTGTTCAAATTTTATACTGATAATCACTGTTAATGACTCGCTATGACTGTGGATGTGTCCGCTATTTCAGCTCTTTCAGTTTTTGCTTTAAACATTTTGAAACCATGTTATTAAATGTATGCAAATATAGTTTTGTTTTATTTCCCTGGAGATTGGTGTCTTATCACTGTGAAATGTTCTCTTTTATTCTTGTAATGTTTTTTTTGCCTTAACACCGACCTTGTTTGAGAACTACACCAGTGTTTTTTAGGTAGTTTTTGCATAACATATAATTTTCAACTTTTTAATTTCAACTTTCTTATATTTAAGGTGTCCTATAAGCAGCATATATATGTATATATGTTTACAATAAAATCTGACAAATCTTCACTTTAAAAAATAATAGCCTGCAAATATTCTCGCTGTCCTGATTTTATGATAAGGGTAAGCTAAACATTCGCTATATTAGAAAACATGCATGTGTCCCCAGACCTAGTTTTTCTCCCTAGGTCTGGTTTTTAGAATGCTGGTGATAAACTAAGCCTGATTTATTATATGACCATCCTGTATGGGAAATGACTGTAACTCTAGGTATCTTTGGTCAACCTTGGGAGATATAGCAGGGGGACGCATGTGGCTCAAATGGTTGGGTGTCCGTCTCCCATATGGAGGGACCTGGGTTTGATCCCTGAAACCTCCTGGTAAAAACAGAAAAAAGAAAAATATAGAAGGCATGCGGGCCTCCAGGCCTTGGGCACAGGTGCACCGTCAGTCCCTGCGAGCCAAGCAGCAAGATGATGACGTAACAGGAGAGTGACATAAGGGAGAGCCAAGACGAGCCGAGTTGAAAAATGAGGAACTAAGGTGGTGCAGGCGGTAGGACGCCTCTTTCCCACATCGGAGGTTCTGAGGACCGAATCCCAGTGAAGACAGGAGGAGGATGAGAAGAGAAGGCAGGAAACAGACACAGAGAGCTGCCCAGAGAATGGACAAAAAACAGCAAAAACGGGGGGGAGAGGGAGGGGAGTTGTGGTGGTAAAAATGGATAAAAGTTAATAAATAAATAAATATACAAATCCTTAAAAAACAATAGGGGAGTAAGATATGGACTATAGTTTGTAGTAATACTTGATGATGCTCTTTCATGATTTGTTAACAAATGTTTCACAACAATGCAAACTATTTGTGGTGGGGTGATGTGTGGGAGCCCTGCATGATGTTATGCATGTTTGTTTCATAAGTTCACAATGTTTACTGAACACTTATTGTTTATGTATGTTCATGTATGAATGATATACTTCAATAAATTGTTTTTTAAAAAGAAGTAATTTAGGAGAAAACAAGATTACAAACTGCTCTTGCTGATTCCCACAATACATTTACACCATTGTTTGCTTTCTATGCTTCATTTATCCCCCTCTGTTCCCATTTAATGTTATAAAAATTTACATATTCTGTTATTAAAAGGTAGAGAAACAGTAAAAAAAAAAAAAAAAAAAAA
>JAQZBX010023116.1:19846-31172 GCA_029593785.1 Cabassous unicinctus | reverse complement strand
AATTACATTCTCAAAATTGTGCCTCCATCACCATCATCCATTACCAAAACTTTTCCATCACCCCAAGCAGAAACTCCATACCGATTAAACATTAATTCCCCAGTCCCTCCCCCACCAGGGCCCTGGTTACCTGTATTATAGTTTCTGACTTTATGAATTTGCATATACTACTTATTTCATGTAAGTGAGATCACCCAGTATTTGTGCTTTTGTATCTGGCTTATTTCACTCAACCTGATGTCTTTACATTTCATCCATGTTGTCATATGCATCAGAACATCTTTCCTTTTCATGACTGAAAAATATTCCATTGTGTGTATATACCATATTTTGTTAATCCATTCATCTGCTGATGGACACTTGTGAATAATGCCACTTTGAACATCGGTGTGCAAATATCTGTTCGCATCCTTGCTTTCAGTTCTTCTGAATATATTCCTAGTAGCGGGATTGCTGGGTCAAATGGCAGTTCTATATGTAGTTTCCTGAGGAGCTGCCAGATCATCTTCCGCAGAGGTTGCACCATTCTACATTCCCACCAACAATACACTAATGTTCTTATTCTCCACACATCTTCTCCAATGCCTGTTTTTTTCCCTTTTTTAAAATGGTAGCCATTCTAGTTGGTGTTTCATTTCCTCTTTTATCTTGATAAATATGGTTTTCCAATGTCTTTGTAGTGATAGAGCAACTAAAGGGTGGGGGAAAATCTAGATACTTTCTTCCCTGGGTCACTTTGTATAAAAACTTCTCTAGGGCCAATTTCAAATGGTGATGTGCCTATTGTACATGTAGTTGCAGCAAGCTCTTCCTACATTTAACCTGCATCCTTCCAAGCAGCCATCCACTGGTCAGTTAAAATCACACCTGCTACTTTGATAGTCTCATATCCATATAGAATGAAGAATCAAAAGGAGAATTCTTCAGCAGGCTTTTATACCTTGATAGGTAAATGGTATGTGTGTGTGTATACGTGTGTGTGTGTGCAGTGTTTTTAAATCTTAGTTTGCATTCTCCAAAATTATCTGTTTATATCTTTGCAGAACTAGGACATGTTTGTCTACATTTTTTCCTATATAACTTAGGAATCAGAAATAAGAAAAAATGTAAATACTCTCTTCTGTGTGCTTTTTTAAAGAACGTTCTGTTGTTTCACAGTTACTCTCAGTCTCCCAGACACCACATTAACAATATTTGATATTAAAAATGTTTCACAATGTCTGAAAACAGAGAAGTCAAGTCCTATAGAAATCAAAATACTCATGAAATTATTGAGTCTGTCTTAACAAAATCAGTTTCATGGTCTCAAATTCTCAAATCAAATTGGTAGATGAATCATAGCACCAGTGACTGTTAAGGCTATCAGTGAGATTAGAGACCAGTTTAATCCCAAATTTTTAAAATATTCCTTCTTTCTTTATGATGGATTCCTTTCTTCTCTTTCCTCAGTTACTGCCTGTAGGGTATGGCCCCCATCTTTCTTCCCTGCCCTTCATTAGATCTCTGCTGCTGCCCTGATACTCCTCCTGTGTGTTCCCTCCCTAACAGTCAGTCGTCTTCTTTACATGTTACTTTGACCCTACTACCTCTTGTCTTATCCCTCATGACTTCACAACACCTTGCATGCCACAAAAATATCTTCACCTCAGGCTTCAGAGTCCTCCAAGACAGATCCCCCAAATCTCCCATCGCCAAATCTCCTTAAAGACCCTCTCATTATAGTTAGTAAAACTTTTGCTTTTGTTTCTGAGCCTTTCCCACAGTGCCATTTTATAACTAAGATTTCCTTTTTCTCCCACCTAGTTAGGCAGTCTCTCTCCAATTAATTCCAGAAAATCCCATTCCTTCAGTAAAATCTTCTCAGGTAACTCAGTTCTCATTCACCTTGGAGACACCTGAACTTTTTATCTTTACTTTTTTTACCCTCCCAAGTTTGTATTTTCTTTTAATGCACCCACCAGTGATTTCATTAAATATGTATACCAGACTGTCCTTTCATGTCTTTTTAGGGTTATTATGTTGTCTCTGTCATATGCATATAAATATATTCCACTTATCAGTTGCTGAGTAATTATCCCAGCAACTTTGTATTGGCTTTAAAATTCAGCCAATTTATGATATCTCTTGAGTTCTGTAGGACAAAAATTTGAGCAGCACTCACTAGGCAATTCTTCTGCTCAACAAATTGACAACTAGAGTCACTAGGTGGTATCTACCTGGTGGGTGGGTAGGTGTGGAGGATCCAAGATGGCTTTACTCATGTGGCTGCCATCTGGAATGGCTATAATGCTGGGCTCAGTTGGGACTGTCACCAGAGTGCCTGTATGTGGCTTCTCCAGCATGGCAGTGTCAGGGTAATCAAACCTCTTACATGGCAGCTCAAGGCTCCCAGAGAAAGGGTTCTAAGTGGTCCAGGTATAAGCTGTAATACTTCTAATGACCTAGACTTGGAATTGTATGTGTGTGATTTTATATACATATATAACTTAATCATGAAAGAAGTGTCTCTTCTAGATACGGATCCAAAAGGACATTAACATAAGGCTTTTTATAATTTGAAATTAGATAAATTATTTTTAGTTACAAAAATTATTTTCTGGTTTTAGTAAATGATATTGAAAATAAAAGAATTGTTTAGATTATACATAAAATGCATGGTCAGTGTATTAGTCAGGGTTCTCTGTGGAAACAGAACTGACAGGAGATATCTGTAAATAGTATGAGATTTTATAAAATTGTTTCATGCAACTATGGGGATGCACAAGTCCAAATTCCATAGAGCAGGCTACAAACCAGGGGCTCCAATGAAAGTCCTTGATGAGTTCCCAAGGAGACACTGGCTGTCCAAAGTAGAGATGGGAATTCTCTCCCTGAATGCTGAAATTACTTCCCGTTTTAAGGCCTTCAACTGATTGGATGAGACATCACTGTTTGCTGACAGCAGTCTCCTCAGTTGATTGTATATGTAACTAGCCATCTATGCAATCAACTCACTGATGATTAAAGTCCATGAAATTCCCTTGTATTACAATTAGCCTAGTGCCTAATATTTCTGCCTAACAAAACTCAGTTGTCCTATGTACAACCAGAAACACAATAAATCCCTCCAGAATAGGGTGCAAGTCCTTGGGTAACATTTACTCTTAAACTTGACATCCTCAAATACTGCTAAATGAAACTAATACAACTTCCGTTGTATGGTAAGGGGAAAGGTTAGGGAAGAAAACAAAGATATTTGTTTTATGTTCATATACAAACATACTCATAACAAGGAAGAAATCTTCATGACCATTACAGTCCTCATTTCTCTGTGGTCAAAGTTCATATTTATCATTACCTTTCTCCACGACACTTTCCATGTTCCCTTTACCCTCAGCAAGCACCTCAGCTGTGGTTCTTTGCCTGGTGAGGTGACCCAAACTTTCATTCCAGAAGATTCTGGGTCATTGTTAGTCCTGCCTGGATTGGGTTGTTGTAATTTTCCATTGACTTTAAAAACAGGGTAATACTAAGAGATGCCCTAGGGGATGTCCTGCATTCCATGCAAACTCTTCTTCACCTCCATTGTGTAGGTGCAGTCCTATTTCCCCTTGATAGTCAGGATCAATTACCCCAGCCAGTGTTATTTCCCTTCTTTGCCTGTTGATTCAGAGTCATGAGGAGCCCAAAGTGGCCAGGTGGCAGTCTTAACTTCCAGTTCAGTGGAATCGTTGTTGTGTTCCCTGGTGGAAGCACTCCTCCTTTTGGAACTAAGACCTGTAGACCAGCAGAGCTTAAGTTTGCAGGAACAGGAAGCAAAAATTTTCCTAATGGATCACTAAGAGTAATAGTGAGCCAGCATCAGAGAGTGGACGCTGATGTAGAGCATACACAGCCTCCTGGAGAACATTACCCCAGCCCTGCAAGGTATTGCCACCTAGTTGGCAATTTAATTGAGTTTTCAAAAAGCCATTCCACTGTTCTATCAATCCAGTTGTTTCAGAATGGTGGGGAGCACAGTGAATTCCATGAGCATGTGCCCAATCCCACCCATCATTTGCTGTGAAGTGGGTTCCTTGAGCAGAAGCAATACTGTGTGGAATGTCATGATGGTGGATAAGATATTCAGTAAGTCCACAGATAATAGTTTTGGAAGAGACATTCCGTGCAGGGAAGGCACCCCCATATCCAGAGTATCTATTCCAGTTAGAACAAATCTCTGCCACTTCCATGATAGAAGTGGTTCAATGTAATCAACCTGCCACCAGTTAGCAGGCTGATCACCTTGGGGAATGGTGCCATATCAGGGGCTGAGTGTGGGTCTGTGTTGCTGGCTGATTGGGCAATCAGCAGTGGCTGTAGACAAGTTGGCCTTGGTGAGGGAAAGTCCATGTTGCTGAGTCCATGCATAACCTCCATCCCTTCTTCCATGGCCACTTTATTCATGAGCTCATTGGACAATGACAGGAGTGGCTGGGGAAAGAAGCTGAGTGCTAGTCACAAAGTGGGTCATATTATCCACTTGATTATTAAAATCTTCCCTTGCTGAAGTCACCCTTTGGTGAGCATTCAAATGGGACACAAATATTTTCATGCTTTTTGCCTACTCAGAAAGGTCTATCCACATACCTCTACCCCAGACCTCTTTGTCACCAATTTTCCCATCATATTCCTTCCAAGTCCCTGACCATCCAGCCAAATCATAGGCAACAGCCCATGAATCAGTGTACAAATGCACCTCTGGCCATTTTTCCTTCCAAGCAAAATGAACAACCAGGTGCACTGCTAGAAGTTCTGCCCACTGGTCTCCTCAGGGCAGACCATTACAGGTTTATCTGGCAAACTCCCAGCAGAATTTAGGGTTTCAGTGTCCCCATATGTCTCCATCCCAATCCTCAGGGTTCCACTCCTTTCCAGTCATTGCCTTCACTTTAACAGCAGACACTCTGCAAGGTTGAGATTTTAGTTTCCATTGTAATGCTGCTATTTGTACAATGAGACTGTGAGTCTGGTTTTCAGAGATCTCAAGTCTGCAGCTGCATGAAACAAGATTTTCTTTCATAGCACACATAGAAACTTTCATATCATTCATGCAGCACTTAAGTTGCAAATTTGAAGTCTTCAGCTCATTCCTTTCTTTTGTACCTGTATTCAGCATATTTAGGAACAGCCAGCCAACATCACTGTACCTTTTAACTCCACAAAAAAGCACTCTCACCCAGACCCTTGCCTCTTATAAGCATGGAAGTAGTCAGATGCAGTGGTGATATTTTACGTATCTCTATTGCCAACTCATATCATGGACTGTCAGTGACCTCTTGATTATTGTAAACAAAGTCATTTGTGCTTTTGAATCTAATCAGAGTAGGTAGCCAACTGCAAAAAAAAAAAAAATGTTTCTCAAGAACCACCCCACTCTTCGTACCAAATTGTATAATTCAGGGATCTCTAAAGAAACAGAAACAACAGGAGATATGTGTAAATAGTATGAAATTTTATAAAATTGTCTCACACAACTGTGGGGATTCACAAGTCCAAATTCTGTAGGGCAGGCTGCAAACCAGGAGCTCTGATGAAGCTCTCAGGAGATGCTGGCTGTCCAAAGTAGAGATGGGAATTCTCTACCTGAATGCTGAAATCACTTCCTCTTTTAAGGCCTTCAACTGATTGGATGAGACATCACTTATTGCTGACGGCAGTATCTTCTGTTGATTGTATATGTAACTAGCCATCTATGCAATCAACTCACTGATGATTAAAATCCATGAAATGCCCTTGTATTACAACTAGCCCAGTGCTTGCTTGGCCAAACAACTGGGCACCATTACCTGGTCAAGTTGACACATTTCCATCACAGTTAGTCAAAATGTTCCACTTTTTAAAAAAATTCCTACTTTACCACTTTCCTATAACATGGTTAGGACATTTTTTAAACTAGAGAAACTATGATCTTCTTAGACACAGTGAGTATTTCATTTTTATATTCCTAGCATCTGTCTCAGAGCTTGGTACATGGTAACCTCTCAGAAAATGTTTGTTGAATTTAATTGAATTAGTCCTCAATTTTGAGGATGACATGACCAATATATTGACTTCTCAGTGTGTATGTGCAGGAGGATGAAATGTAGCAAGAAAATCCAGCCTGATCAAAAGTAAATCCAATAGAAGGTACTAGACTATAGACAAATTAATATAGTTCCAGGAAACACAGGTGATGGTGTCAGCAAATCTTGTCCATCTTCCTTCACCTGATAGAGCATTCAAGGGACCATCCCTTTAGCCCAGGGGTTCTTAACCTTTTTTGTTCCACCATCCCTTTGCCAGTGAAAACCATGGACCCTTTCTCAGAATGTAGTGGCATTCTGATAAGTTTTATGACATTCAACATCAGCATGTCTTTAAATTAAATTTTAGGATTATTCAAAATTATGTTTTACAACTTTCTCATAATTTCAATACCTGATAACCTAAAATGGTACAACATCTGTTCAAATGGTCATTTTCAGCAAACATTTAGAAATTCGAGTTTCCCCACATCGTCATAAAGCCATCTCTGCCATCCTTATCAACCTTTTTGCAGGCAGTTATCCACTGCACTCAGAACACATCAAAATAAAAATCATACTAAGTCCACACTATACTGTGTATTATTTAATAAATATATCACACCCACACCAACATGTCCCCACAAGAATACTATTTTTTTGAATTTCAGTTCAAGCTTGCGGACTCCCTGAAATCTTTTCATGGATAAGAACCCCCGCTTTAGCCTATCAATGCCTAAATTACTTCATGAGCTGGGTAGCAAACATTCTGGGTTACTTATGGCAAGCTTTATTTTGTAGAAAAGGGGAGCAAAGGATGTGATTCTTTGGTGCCTTTGTCATTAGGGAAAATCCAAGATAAGAGGCACTAGTAAGTGTTTAAATATCTTTTTTCAATTCAATTCAATTCAGTTCGATTCACTAGTAAGAGTTTAAATTCCTTTTTTCAATTAATATAGCAAAGTAAATCAAAATGCCCTTTAAATCTTGGATGGAATTTGCTTATTTAAGCTCTGACCTAGTGTTTTCTGTTGTTAATTTCAAATTTAAAGAACTCTTGGCTGATGAAACTATTTTAAACAGAGGCATCACATTGTTCATTTTGTAATGTGAAAATCAGAAACTCTGCTGCAATTCTTTTGCCATGTTGCTGACAAAGTTCCAGAATTTTGATTGGAATGAGAGGCATATTTCGTAATTCATTTAATCTGGAGACAATTTTATGAGGTTTGTTTTGAATTACTTCTTAAATTTATTTTGATTTTTAATGCCTGTATAAAAAACACCTCATTTCCAAAATTCCTATCTACCTTCGATAAATGAATAGGATAATTCATTTAAAAATCTTAAACGATCATTAGGCTTTTACACCATGTCTTTCATTTTATTAATGTTAGTTGACAATGCTTGGTGAAAACAAATTTAGGGAACTGAAGTATAAAAATATTGTTGTATATTTCTATAGTATGTTTTCTGAGGACTTTTGTTCCTGTTTTGCAGATTTGAAAACTAAGGCATAAGATGCTAAAAGAACTCACTAAGGTCATATAAGATAGTAGTAGATGGGAAAGATGATTATTATTTCATGACTCATTCTGTCTCTTTCTAGATCTTTCTACCTCTGTTGTTCACTTTACATACCTTTTTGACTTTCACGAATTTGACAGGCTCTTACTTACACTTAATGCATTAAGTTTATAGACTAATGTCTTAAACATTGTCTTGCCATTGGAGACTTGCTCTTTTACTAGTGATTTAATAACTAGCTATTTTTATATTCCTTGTACCTATTTATAATTTGATCTTACTGAAGAATTCTTTCTTTGGATACATACCCACAAAATTCTTATATATGCATATTATTTTTAACAATTTCCCAATCCCTTCCCCTACAGGAACTTTGAAGGAAGTTAGTTTTCTGCTGATTCTTTCCTTCCATTTGGCAACCATTTTAATTCACTGTTTTTGAAGTGATGCAGTAAGAAAAATGGCTGCCTTTTGTTTACTTCCCTGTACATTTGCATGATGACATCATCAAAGATATTAGCTAGAATGTACATGTCTTTAAGAACCCAGAGGTACACTATAAACGAGGAATACTCTGTTTTCCTTTTTTCTTTTTAAGCCCCAAGGTTTTGTAACATAGCGTAGTTCTTGTATGCAGAGGGGAAAATGAACATGAGCATTTTGGGAAAAATGCACTATAATGGTGGCATTTAAAACATTTCTGAATATTCTTGTTCATGTTAAGAAAAACCCACCAAAAATCATTTACTTAAATCATGAATCATAAATCAATGCTAACCCTACTAATATCATTATAAAGAAAGATGTAAAATCATTGTATTTAGAGGCTGGACTATTTAATAACACTTGCCTATTCTGATTTAAAATTATTTTTTAAAATTTCAATAGACACTTAAAAATATTTTGTTACAATTTTTTCCAGAAAATAATTTCTTAGTAATGGAAAGGCATAAGCAGATATATACATACATACATATATATATATATATATTTAGCCACTCTTTTTCAAAATAATTATTTACAAACAAAAATAATTATAAAATTAAGTATTTACAAATACTATTAAAATACGTAGTACTGTATATCTAGCTATAATAGAAAATTTATTGTATGATCTTCAATTATTGTGCTTCTAAGTTTTCCTTAACATTATGAGGAAGTAAATCTGTACTCTGTTGCACTTTGCATATATTTGTCATAAGATTTTTCACTGAGATTTACAAGCAACAAGCTTTCATTTGCCAAGTCAATTTAGATTGTTAAATTAGAAATCAGTTTTTTCCATCTAATTCTAATGACTAAATGACTAATATAGCTTTTTTATTTGGACAATCCATTTTCAAAATTGGAAAACTATTTTAGGTGGGTACTTTTAAAATATATTTTTAGAAAGATAATCTAAATATGTATGTATGTGTGTATATGTGTTTGTGTGTATATTTATACACATATACACAGAGCAAAAAATTCCTGTAAATGATGGGTAGTCATCTCTGAAACTACTTGTTAACAGTGAAATCAGATAAGATAAATCATATGCTTTATTGAGGTAAGCTGCCTAACATAAGTTAGTGCAATTTAAAGAATTAATATAAACCACATGTCCTTCAGATCTTTAAATTGGAATCTTTATTGTTCTTTTAAGTCAGCTGTTCTTCTAGGAATGTGTTATCTTTTAAGAGGATAAATTAATCATTGACTTTTTTTATACACATCAATAAAAGAGACTCACCCTCTTACGCACTTAATAAAAAACAATTAGATTATCTTTATTTTTATTCATATAAAATTGATGAAATTTTAATTGAGATTTTGTGGGAACCAACCATTTATTCTTTTAGAATATAACATCAAGGAAAAAGAAATACCAGCAATCTAAAGGTTAAAACATATTGTCAGATAATTCATTAAAGCATGGCTCTTTAATGACATTTGTACAGAAGTACTTTTAGAAAGCAGAAGGTAGAAAATGGCTTTTTGCTAGTTCCCTTTCCTTAAGTTATCATTCAGCCTTTTATTAAAATAAAATCCAGTTAACTTCTCTTGAATGCTTTGCTCAAGTGGTTTCTATAATAACATTAAAAAAAAAAAAATCTTGTGAAGGGATTTCCATAAGTTGTGCTGCATTAATGACTTAGAGCAGCTTCATAATCTGTTATTCTTTACTCCTAGTAGACCTCAGCTGATAAAAATATCCATAGACACAGTGAAGTCAGTGGCATGCCTAGCTCTCTCAGACAAAACTCCCATGTGATCACATATAGGCAGCCTCAGTGAGGCTGATGCCGTGCAGCAAGCAGTAGGTAATGAGTCTTTGTGCAGAGTGAAGCTCTTGTCGCCGAACAATAAAGCATATGGTACCAGCAATAAAACACAGGGCTGGGAAATTTAAGAAGATTCCGCTGAATCAGGAAGACACAGTGCCTTCGGTGATGCTGACACATATTATAAAATGATAATCAATTTATTTTGGAATCTAATGAATAAAGAGAGCAAGGACTAGGACTACAGCTATTTGAACAGGTCAGTGATTTTATAAATTACTCCAGCACTTCTTATGTTTGATTGGTTTTAAATTAGGATAACTTATGTGTGTTTTGTCTTAAATAAAAACTTTGCAAGGTATTTGTACTGTGTAATATGAAGGATGCACTTCAATTGACCCAATGTGATTGAATTGTTGATGTAGTCAGATGTGATAGAGAAATATTTATATCATTACATTAAACTGAAAAGTTATTTATTCTATTTAAAAATTTATGGGTAAGAAAAAAATCCATCCAATTAATTTTGAATCTTCTATATAAACACAAATAATATAAAGCAGAATACTGCTAATATATAGCTCAAATAAAAAGCTTCAAATTTTCCAATATTAAAAAATTCTCCATTGCAATAGTTTATGTGATTAGAAATGGGATGTTATATTATACAGAATTTATTAATGTTGTTCAGCATATTGCAAAAGGAAGGTTTGAAATATTTAATTATTTTAAATAAAAATTTTATAAAACAAGAAAATTTTGAAATGTTGCTAATACATCAATTAGAACAATGCATTTATATTTAACTGTAGTACTAATACACTATATATTGATGTTCCTTGTGTGCTTTTTATTTTTCATTTTATATTTCTTTTGATATAGAAAATATTATTTCATAAAATCTTTTATTTCATAGATATTATTCCTTCACATATTGAGCAAAACAAATTAGCCTAATTTTAAAAAGAATGCACTAATTATGTGATGGTGCACATTTCCTCTGATTCACCATTTAGAAAAGAAGACTATGTGCTTTCATGTGTATTTATTAAAATATGTACACACCATGACCTTCTTTATCTGCAAAACAACCACTTAGGTTTATGAGCAATAAAGTTTATATTTCTAATAGAGAGACTACTGTGTATAAAAAGACAAGGGATGGGAAAACTCTAGCAAATAATAGCACAAGTGAACACTGTTGCCAAAGACAAGCACTAATGCCATATGAATCTTTATTTTTACATAGTTTAACTTTGCTTTACATTTTTACTGCTGTATTGTTATAAAGGCATCCTGGGACCTAAATTCTTTACAATGAACTTCTCAGGCACCATTTATGATGATAGTCTCTAAGGCACTAAGATATATTTAACATTTTATAGAATCACTATATGTATTTTCAAAGTGACTAATATATATTTACGCCTGTAAGATTTTGTTTAAACCACAACTAAAAGAAATACCTCGTCTCTGCTTAACTGTGCAATATGTATTTCAATGAAAAAAAAA
>JAQZBX010023116.1:0-19746 GCA_029593785.1 Cabassous unicinctus | reverse complement strand
ATTCTGACAGCCCAGTAAAACCCGCGCCCACTCCCCATCGCGAATTCCTGCTCTCCCGTGATTCAGGTATTCTGGTAGAACTGCAGTTCCACAATTCCTTACCCAGCATTCAGCATTCCGTTTCAGCTGTTGGAAGACTGCCTAAGCCTTATGCAAATGAGACCAGCTCAGAGGCTTTGACTGCAGAAGGGGGGGGAGGAGGGCAGAAGGGAGTTCAAAGGTCACAGGGCTGGTGGAAAGCTGGATCAGTTGCTGAAAAAAAAATTACAGGGCTCCTCTGCAGCAGTGTTTTGCAGCAGTTAAATGAAGTGTGCTTTATTTCTCAGAGCGAAGATATTACAGCGTGTGTGCCGTAGTCGTTTAAAGTGCACGCAGGTATGGTGACAGATTCCATGATGCGCCTGATTTTATTTCTAAAAAAGACACTGATGAGGATTGACTATTTTAATTCTTTGTGGAAATCGGCAGGGTGTTCCTGTTTTTCAGGTTTCCCTTAGCTAGTTTATTCCTTAAATCTTATTAATGCTTTCTCGATTCGAGGCATGGGTGTTTTGTTCCAATGGAATAATTTTTTGTGAGGAAAAAAATCAGGTTTGGGCTTCTAAATAATCCCATTTTTATAAAAAGTTTTTAAATGCGGAGAGGTATCTGTGTTGAAACATCTAGATAAATATCAAGGCTTACAACTTTTAGAGGGCTTTCACATTTTTAAGAAATGAGTTTTAAGTAAGAATTGGGTTTTTACTCTAAGATTCTGGTGAGGAATCTGGAATTAAATAATGTGTCTGTCCTTTTGTTCATGTCCTGCAAAAAATCATAAGGACAGTTTTAATAAATTATATTTTTCACTTCATTTTGAAAGAGGGCTTTGCTTTTGAGAGTTTGCATTCTGTATTTTATTGCTAAAATATTTAAGAGACATTGTTTCTTATTTTGGAGTTAGAGCTTTTAAACGTGTCTTTATTTCTCTAGTTTTTATTAGTTTTCTTTGGGATTTTTTAGACAATGCTATTTTGAACTCAACATGTTCATCTTCCTACGACTTCCTTTTCAGCTAAGTCTGGATTGTAAGTGATCCTGATAAATGTCACAGGACAAAAGTCTTTTTCCATGCACTAAAATATCACTTTTGTAAAGTGTGTGATTACATCATAGTAAAGTCTGACCTGCACCAAACAAAATGTGTACTCTGGTTTATTTTTCATAAGCCTGTGTTGTGGTTTTTTTTTTAATTTCCAAAATATATTTTAATAAACTTAATTGAAGTAGCTGGTCAAACTATGTTTATCCATTTCATTAAAAATTTTAAAATTTTCAATTCAGCAGTTACGATGTTGATGGGGAAAATGTTATTTTCATATGCATCCAGTGTTCATCTGTTTACAGTACAGGTTGTGTGTGTATGAAAATATGTTGGAAAAATTAAGATGCACAAAACAGCATTTAGTGATGAAATTACTATTTTATACTTTTATAATTGCATAAGATATTTTTGAATGAATTATATGAAGCATACATACCAAGAGCTAGTATATGTTTAGATAAACTTAATTACTTTCTTTACAGTGAGAAGAGGGAGTTAATTTTATTATAATGATTAAGACTTGGTAGTTTGGTAACAATATCTTTTATTTTACAATGTGGTGGGAGGGGGATTAGGGAACAAAACAGGAGAATGGCCATTTAAAACAATTATTATTAAATGTCCTTGAAATAAGGACAATTATTTCAAGTATTTATTAAATTCATTTTATAGTGGTCATTCAAGGACAGATTTTTACCCTTTATTCTATGGGTGCATTATGACATTTATCCAGGATCCTGAAATTAATTTAGGAAAAGGAATTCGTGTTTTGTGACACTGTTTTTAAAATGCAAAAACTGCCATTTCTTTTAAGCTCCATCTATTTTGAAACTTTCAAGAATGACTATCTAAAGTTGACATATTTTAAATAAATTGCTTCCTATTTATGTTGAATGGAATATGCTGTTCTCTGGTCCAAACAAAATATTTGTAGACTTTTGCTTTTATGTGTATATTTCAAGCAGCCAAATAAAATCTTTCTTCTGGTTAACCATATTAATACAACTATTTTGAAAAACAAAAAAAATTATTTTACCTTTAACTCAATGGTGCCATTACTTTGTTTCTACCAACCTCTGTGTGTGTGTTTGAGGCAGAGCATTTTAGGGCAAACATGTACTCAGGCTAGCAGCATGGAACATAATCTAAAATCTACAAATAACTTGTCATTTCAAAAATCTCACATGTACGTTTTAAGTTATATATTTCTCCAGAATTGGTGGTGCCTATGAAATAGAAGGAACAAAATTACTTGTAAAATATAGAAAGAAAACACTCAAAATAATTTATTCAAAGCAATCAAATCACAATTCTTTATTTTATCCTGGCATCTCTTAAGAAAATGTTAGGCAAATGGTGGATATTTTAAATCCATATATCTACTTCATTTTGGAGATAATTCTTCCCATACTTTCTCTCTCTCTAAATTTTTATTCTCTTGCTTTTTGGCATTTCCCAATTTCATCATTTTTACTAAAGTTGTGCTAAATAAAAATACAAGTTTTTGAAGAAAAATATGACAAATCTAAGCTTTATGTAATCTAAAATCAGGTATTGAAAACTGCTTCCTCTCATCACCATGTGGACAATGTGTATATTTATATATGAATGTAGATGAGTATAGAACTGGAAGTTTTCATTGTTAAAGACATCTTAAGACAAAATGATAGCATTGTCTCATTACTTGTTCCAGCATTTAAATAGAATTGTGTCAATTTTATTGAAAAGTATAAGTACAATAACATGGTAAAATCATTTTAGGATCACATTTTTATTCCATGTTATTCAAGCTGAAGGAATGCTATAGTAATACTTTGTCTAGTACAGTGGGGACATTATCTGAACTACATAACCTAAGTTTCCAGGTAGCTAAAGTTTGTAACTTAAAAGACCAGTTAAAAAAAAATTAATTGCTTTCATGGAAGCAAAATATAGTATACATCAATCTGCATTGTTGAGCAAAGTGGAATATAGTTTAGGCTTTTTTTCTTCATGGTATGAGAATCATTATCCCACATTGCATTTACTTGTTGTAAAAGACAAAACTGTTTCCCAATACTAAATGGCCTCCTGCTATTATATGCTTTTATAATTCTTCAGTGTAGTTTTTATAATTTTACTGTCTCCTTTCACATTAATATTTATTATTTTTAAATACAGTTAATAATTGCTCCCAGCCTAAGAGCAATTCAAAAATCAAGTTTATGCACTTTGCTTTTCGTTAAACTGTAAATCATTTAGACTTGGTTGGGCAATGGGAGAAAGATAAACATGCTTCATACATCTATGTTATGAACTTCTCTCATACATACACGCATATAGTCTATGTACACACATATATGTGTGTATATATATATTGTAGAGCATAGGAACATAGGAAATAAGCAAAATTTACTTTCAGTGTTCCTTATGTTCTGGAGTGTTCAGGATATAGAAAATCTTTTGAACTCCAAATAAATAAGGAAATATTCTTTGTTGCTACAATAAGAATCTGCCATATTAATCCATTAACATAAATTTGAAATTACTTTGTATCTACTTGGAAAATGGGGAACTCTAACATTTATACCGAAGGATTAACAGGCCAAATTTTTTGTAGCATTTGACTAATCATTGGTGCCATGGAACTCCTTTCACCAATTTCAGGAGTTGTGGTCCAGTTCATTCTCAAAGCCTGGGGTCAAATTCACCACCTGCCTCTGCCATGCTAGCTGAGAAAAGTTGTTGCTTGGGTAATCCTTTACCTCCATGCAGGCTTTTGAAAGCACATAGTCATGTTACATTGAGCATGTGTGTGTATGTGTATGTGTGTGCGTGTGCTTTTGCTCTCACCCGTCTCATGCAAGGAAAGTGAAACACCTAAGCTATCAATCCCTGTTTCTGTGAAAGCTCACTAATAAGATGTATGTGTTAAGATACACAAGGCCTCTAATACCATCTCAGTTAGATGTTCTCATGCACTCTGAAGAACTTTTTTCCAACATGGGTTACATAAACTTAATAGCCTCAACAGTATAGTTCAGGTTAAGAGCTTAGGTTCAAGACCCAACCCTGATATCACTTCCCAGATGTGCTCTGCCACTTATAAGCCATGTGGTCTTGGACATGGTACTTGAACTCTATATGCTTCATCTTCTTCATCTGCCCAGTGGGGATTATAGTGTCTATACCAAAGGGTTTTTATGAAAATGAAATGACTTGATACATGCCTGGCATGTAATAACAGTATTATAAATGATAGCTAATATTAGTATTTTTCAGCCCATAGGAGTTGATTCCTCAGTGCTGATAAGGCAAGATCTGCTTAAGCCCATAGTAATAGAGAATCCTGAAGGAACAAGGGAATTGTTTTCCAAAAATAGAAACCTACCAGGAGTTTGTGTGAGGTCATACATAGGTAGAACTCAGCAGCTGATTCCTAGTACTCAATGGAGTAAGTAGAAAAGATAACCATGATAACCAAGGTTCAAACTCCGTGTGGCCTTCTAAATACCTGGAATCTTTTCTCCTGAAGCACAAACTCCACAAAATCCTCAGATATGATATGGCAATGTGGACTTATTTACTTTTATATCATCTCTTGTTTTAAAAATTTCCATCTTTGTGCCTTTGCTCTACTATTTTTTCATTTTGACTATGTAAAATGAAAGCATCAGTTATTCATCTCTGCTCCATCCACAGTTTCTGTCCCATCTATGGACTATGGGATTTTCAATTACGGGGAGAGCCTGCCACGTAGTAGGTGTCCAAGGACTGTTTGCTGAGCAAATGCTGTTATGGAGCATAAAGAGCCTAAATCTATGTAATGCTCTAGAAGTGCTAATTTGTCTGAATTATGAAAGAATCTCTCAGTTTTATTGGTATTTTAAAGTACATGCATGTCATGATGATGCTTAGAAATAGTGCATTGATTGATTTAATCACAAGATTTTTCAAAATAAATTTATAAAATATATCTACGTTTTCTAAATTTAAAAAGTGTTTTAACAATAGAATTCCTAGAAGTGATTTTTGATAAATGTACATTGGTAACAAGTCTTGAATAAACTGATAGGGAGAGCATCATAACTCTCCACTTTTGTGAAACTTGTTTGAATAGGTGAAGGTTCTCTACAAACAGTGGATTTCCAACATTCCAATCATGTGAGTTCTATTATGAGCAGGTTTTAATTTGTGCCGGTAGGACATTCACTGAAACTTGAAAATCCAGATACTTAATCTTACACTGTATATTACTTTTACTAATTGCTGCTTAATGCAATGTCAGCTGCCTTAGATAGTAAAAATCTTTATCTTGCCGAAGTTGGTGATTTATTCTAAAGAACATCCAGCATACTTTTTTCTACTTGTTCTAATTTTTAAAATAGCTTTTATTTTCTGTGCATTGTCTTTGGCAGAGTTCCAGTGCTTGGGTGGAATTCTAAAGTTTAGCTTGTCTATATTTTATTCTGCTGTCCACCTTAGAGTACTTTATGTGGGAAATGTTTTTTTTTAATAAACTTTATTTTTAGAGAAGTTTTAGATTTACATTTAGAGAAAAATTTCACCAAAAGTATGGGGAATTCCCATATAACCCCGCCCCCTGCACCCACACACAGTTACCCCTATTAACTACATCTTCGATGAGTGGGGTACATTTTTAAAGTTCCCTTTCCTTCAGACTATTCTGATGTTTCCTCTGAAGGAAAATATGCCATAGCCCTTTGATTTATACTGGCCAGTCTATTTTATTATTCAATCAGAAACTTTCTGAAAGACTGAGAGAAACTTCTTAAGTACTAAGGAGGAAAAAAAAAATGTCCTCCAGGGCTGCAATAATAATAATTCTAAATTCTTCCATGTCTGTGTGGTTTTTTTTTTCCCTTAATGTGGTTAAGTCTTGCCAAGTCCTTCAAAGAATTAGGCTAAGTACTGTTCTTTAGTCTTAATAGCAAGCATACAAAATAAATTTTGCATTGACTTCACTTGGCACTTAGAATTTTAGCATGGGAAAAACAGACCGACGACAGACACTTGATCAATTTTTAACAGTTTTAAAAGCCTTATAATGTTGTTGATTGGTTTTCTCTGCTCTTGCTAACAAAAAGAGCATCCTAAAAGTTGACATTAAGATAGGAGGGGAGCTGATGTGGCTTAAGTGGTTGGCCCACCTCCTCCATTGGAGGTCCTGGGTTTGGTTCCCGGAGCCTCCTGAAAAAACAAACAAACAAACAAACAAACAAAACAACAAGCAAAAACAAATGATAACACCAACTCAGGGAAGCCCATGTGGCTCAGTGGTTAAGAGCCTATATATGAGGTCCTGGGTTCAATCCCCAGGCCCCAGCACCTCAAAAAAAAAAAAAGATAGGACTTTTGATTGCTACTCCAATATGTATTCAGGTTTACCATGTTGCAAAATACCAAATAATGATTAACGTTTAAGATCACGAGGCTTTACAAACGCAAGGTCTGGCTTTCTTATATGATTATTAATCCCAATGGCACACAAGTATAGATAAAATGGAAAGCTTCTTGGGGACCCTCCAGCAGGACAGAATTGTAGAGAACCACTTTACCACTGATGAATGGAGTAGCCATCCATCCTGTATCAGCAGGGCATAAATTTAGCCGTTGTAATTTGCACAGGGTAAGGGAAGCGGGTATAGACAATTAGAGGCAAAAGCCTTTGCATAAGGCCACAGGCTATAGAAATAACTCATCACATAGCTTTTATCGTTTACTCCCAGGCTGTGGGGATTGCTTTGCATCAGAGCCTATTTTTACTATTTACACCCTGCCCCTTATTTTGATAGATGTGAAAACTGAGCCCCAAAGAGGTAATTCTTTTACTGAAAAACATTATACCATTTGTTAGTAGCAGATCCAGAATTAGTCTCCAAACTGATGACATTAATTTACTGAGCAGACACTGGAATACATATTCAGTCCATGAAGAACCATACAGTGAAATGTGAGAAAAGGTCAGGTAAACCAACATTTATAATACAGTATGATAAGTGCTGGTAAATGCATGGTCCCAGCAGCAGAGGTCATTTAAGCCATTGTGAGACTGGTCTGGGAATCTTTTTCAGAGGAGCATTGTGTCAGGCCTGAAACCTTGGTCAAATGATCCAGCCTCCTGAATCCTCAGTTTCTTCTGTTAAAACTACCTTGTAGATTCTTGGGAAGACTATAGAGTAGGGGTACAAAGTGTTTGGTTCTTAGTAGGTGCTCACTAAAGGCTGACTGGTATTATAAATTTAATGAGTCGATCTAAACACCTTTTAGGAAAAACACTGTTTAGGAAAGCATACCTCAGTCAAGTACTCATCAAGCTAAAAAGTTACAAATAAGGCCAGTTTTTGGCAGCTGAGTTACAGTAGTATGTGGCAGCCAAGGGAGCAATAGAGAAAGGCACTATAAGGATAGGTAAGGAATGTCTTCAGGCAGAAACTGAGAGTACTACCAAGAGCCCTGCCCTAGGGAGTGGGAGATCCTAGTGGGAAAGGGAATAAGGACGCCATATCTAATCTCTTTGATCATTTGGACTAATGTGCTCACAATGAATCATTTCTCCAAGTTTTGGATATCCACCAAGACTGGGGATATGTATAAATTATCACAGCAGAGGTTCTTAACCTGGGAGTCCATGGATAGATGGCATGCATTTGTGCTTATGTGCACTTTTTTCTGAGGAAGGGGTTCATTTCTTTTGTCAGTTTCTCAAACCACAAGTCATCGAACTCCAACACTGTTGAGATCCATTGCACATAAAGTAACTCAGAGCTTTAACTCAAGGTCACAGGAAACTCTGGCATAAGAAATTCGTACATAATTGGAGAAGCCCACAATCATTATTTCTCCAACAAAAATGTTTATTAGGCAGGAGTGCTCCTGGGGTTCTTGGCTTAAACAGACCTGGACAAGAGAGGTGTGTTTGGCTGACTTGTGCTTCTCAAATTGGCAAGCCACCAGCAGCATTTTTCACCCTGGTGGTGCCCTGTGGAAACACCTTGAGGGCTTTTACCTTGTAAAATCACTGCCAAATCCCTATCCTCTTGGCTGCAGATATGATAATTTCTTGCCAAATGGGTTAAGGCAGAAATGGTCTTTGTGTTGTAGAAGAAGATTTTTTTTGGAGAAATTCATAAATATTCTCTGAAGTGTGGAATGGCAAACGTTGAAGTTATCCTTTTGCCCACTTAATTGCCTGTGTGGTGGCCTACCTTCTAACAATTACATTAAATATTGTTGTTGAAAAGTGTAACCCCCACATACACCTGCACTTTTTCCTTTTAATCAAAATATCATGCACTGTCATTTTGTAGTTACCACCTGTGAATTGTTGGAAAAAGCCCCAGTGGGAGGGAGCATAATATGGAATACCAAGTTCCAATCCTGCCTTTCTGGATAACTTTAGACAGCATAGTTACTTCTCTGAAACTCGATTTCCTTACCTGTAAAACAAGGATGACAATGCCAAAGTTGTTGTGAAGATTCATTAAGATCAAGATTGTAAAGTAACTAGCACCAATTAGAGCTCAAGAAATTGAAATCCTCTTCATGCGATCCCCACCCCCATCCCTCTACATAATAGGCTCTTTCCTTGTACTTTTCCTGGTTTACAGGTTTTATGCAGGAAACATACAAAAAGAAACTTAGCACGATAGAAATGCTATTTAAATTAAACATTAGCAACAAATAATAGAACAAATAGAATAAAAACAAATGAATACAGTACTTCTTAGCTAGGTTCGAATGCCTGCTTAGTCCACTTCTAAGAAGCACCCTCAGAGATCCTGGCGGCTGAGGCCAGGACCACCATGGCCGGTGAAGAGTCAGATAGTATCAAAAAGAGGAGCTTCCAAATGACACTTGGATTTCATTTTGACCTCGGTTGTTGGAAAAGAAATATGATGCCACATAATACTTAGCATTGAGGAGATGGTCTTCACTTTGATCCCAACTCTGCAGGCTAGTGTACAAAGAATATGAGAGTTCAATGAATAAAAAGAAGGAAAAGAATTTTTTTAAAGGTTGAACATAAAAAAGGCTTTAAAAACTGAGTTAAAGGCCTTGGAAAATTTTAAGAATATTTCAGCTGTTATGAAGCCTACAGAAGAAATCATTCCTTTTAGAAGGGCAATTGCTTAAAATAATTATTACTTTTATAAAGACTTTAGACTATAACCAACGTTTTATTAAAATGTAGTATAAGGAAGAGCATTACAGAAGACTCAAAATCATGGCTAAAAAGATGGGGGATGAAAAGGATTTAATATAAACTTAGTTAAAATTTTATCCACATATTTAGGAACTTATCTGGACATCTACAAATGTCACCCAAAAGAATAAAAATAACACAATATAATGGTTTCTTAACTGATATTTGCTTTCTTAAATATTGGCATAAAATCTACACATCATCAATTGAGCAACTATCCTCCATCTCTATCTGGCCCAGCAGACCATCTGGTTGATGAAGTATGGTACCATGAATAATCTTGCTTTTACCAGCTAAGCTTTTCCTACTTGCTATTACAGACTAGCCATGCATCAGTATTTTCATCAAACTGTTTGCAGTATATCTCATTCCATCGTTTGAATTTGCTTAAGCAGCCAGAAGAAACATCAAAATTGCCTTCCATTCTGAGTAAAGGTGATGAGGAAGACTTTTTTTCCCCTGTAAAACTCAATTCAGACACTGTTTCCTGGGCCCTAGGGCCGTGGCTGATTGAAGGGAGTGGTAGCCTTATTTTATCAAGGTCCTTGGACTAGAATTTTATCATAGTTTCTTAGCTTTTTTTTTTTTAATTTTTATTTTGAAATACTTTCAAACTTACAGGACAGTTACAAAAAATAATACAAACTCCATACAGAACAAAGAGAATAAAAACAAATTAATACAACTTCTCAGCTGGGTTTGAATGAGAACTCCAACATTTCCTTATGCCCCCAGATACCCAGTTCCACCAGTTTTAAAAATTTGCCACATTTGCTATTTTCATTTTATATCTATCTATCTATCCATTTTCTGTGTATAGGTTCTATATGTTATATTCCTTAAACACTGCCATGTATATTTCCTAAGAACAAGATTCTCACATTACCACCTTTAAGTGCAATTATCAAGTTCAAGAAATTTAACATTGATATGAAGTTTAGAGTCTATGTTCCAATTTTTTTCATATGTCCCAATAATATCCCTTTGAGCCTTTTTTTCTTCCTTGCTAGATCCCATCCAGGATCATATATTGCAGTTAATTGTCACTGTTTCCTTAGTTGCTCTTTTTGTTTGTTTGTTTGTTTTGGTATTGTTTTGGTACATATACAACATAAACTTTCCCATCTCAACCACTCTCAAGCACACCAGTCAATGGGGCTAATCACATTCAGTTTCACAGTGTTGCAGTATCCTCATCACCTTCCATTACTAAAACTTTCCCATCTCCCCAAACAGAATCCTTACATGATTATGCGTTAACTCCCCATTCCCCCTGCCTTCCACTCCTGGCAACCTGTGCTCCAATTTCTGTCTCTCTGAGCTTGCATATTCTCACTATTTCTTTGTAGTAACCATGGGACTTAAATTTAACATCCTAAATCTATAACATTAAACTTGAACTGAGAGGCATAGAGGTTGCTGGAGCTTAGGCCTGGTAACAGCTGAGCTCAGCAAAAATATCCAGGAATTTCTGCAGCTGTAATCCCAGAGGCTGTCCTGGTTCCTGAATTCCCTGGGTTTGAGTTTTAAGTTCTACTTTAGATTATATGAACTAGTCCAGTAATTTTCCAACAGATGTCTTTTGCTTAATTTAGCTAGAATTGGTTTTTATGTTGCTTGCACGTATAAATATTGCAAGATGTATTGAGGTCAATTTCATCTATTTTGATTCTCAATCATCTACCTTATGCCAGAGATTTTGTTAGTAATTAGAGATAGGAAGGTGAATGAGATGAACATGATTTCTGTCTTCATGGACCTTTCAGTTTAGCAGAGAAAACAGATATTCATAAATTAATTAAAGTAAGGAAATGAAAGGGCTTCATTCCTTCACTGAACGAATTTTTATTGAGCACCTATCATGTACCAGGCACTCTTCTAGGCCCTTGGAACATCAGTAAACAAAACTAAGATCTCTGCCCTTGTATATTCTATCAAGGTATAAAAACAATAAATAATAAACATAGAAATACATAAGTAAATATGAATTTAGTAGGTGGCAAATGCTATGGAAAAAATTAAAAAGCAGATCAAAATGAATGGTATATCAAAAGGACTAAAGGACACAGATAAATGTTAAGTTGGAGAAACTGAAAGATTAGAGTTGAAATACAGACAAGGCCAGTGGCTCAAAGTGAGGATGAAGAGGTTAGTCAAGCTAGATTGTTAAGGATTTTATAAGCCATTGAGGATTTTGAACTTTATCCTAAGGCAATCTGAAGCCACTTAGGCATTTTAAGCCATAGAATAGCATGATTAGATTTGCATTTTAAATTTTTGAATAAGAATAGTATTGAATTGGAGAGAATAAATAAGAGGCCCTTGTCTTAGTCTAAGTGACAAATGGCTGTGCACTTGACTGGCAAGTGTGTCATGAATTACAAAATGGTAGCTGTGGGGAAAATGACTTTTCTGAAGGTTTTGACTTTCAGTTTCTCCTATCTAGAATAAATTAATGCCTATCCAGCTTTATCTTCTGTTCTTTGAGCTTTGATGCTATATAAAAACTGTTTGAAATGTTGACCACCTTTTCATTGGCTTCTTATCTACCAGATTTAATTATGCCTCATATTTAGGAACAAAAATATAATCAATGGGTCTTTCAGGAACTATGGCAGCTACAGGACAGGAATTCCTTTTCACCTGGAAGTATATCTAGCAGCCAAATACCACCATCCTCAAAGTACCAGAAAAGCAACACAGGGTGCCATCAAACCAAGTATGCACAACTTTTCCCTAATCCTTGTATTCTTTTCTTTCCCAGTACATTGGTCTAGAGGACACAGGAGAAAACCACAAGCTCACTGAATCTAGATAAGGGGTTACATACAAAAGGAGACTTTTCAATTCCCTTATCATTCCTCCAAAAATTTCCCCTCTCATTCTTGAGGAAGTGGAAAAGGAAGAGAAGAGTATCAAGAACCACCTTTAGTGATGTTGGAAGCTGGTTCTCTCTACCCAATTGAATGTCCTTGATTCTTGAGAAATCTGCCTTTCCTATGGAAGCTGGTGGGGGTAGTAGTTGGGAAGCAGGGTTTGAAAAGGACATGGTTTTTAATGGTTCTTATTGCAATATCTTATTATAAAAATGCACTTTTTAAACATGAGTTTCTGTCTTGTATTACTTTGTGTCTTGGAGTCTTTCCCTTGTGAATTATTTTGCATCTTGTTTGAGTGAACCATTTTAAAATTTATATCCTGTCCTACTTTTATTTCAAGAACTTTACTTAAAATATCTTTTTTTTCCTCTTTGCTCTGCTCAGATATGCATGAACATTTTATGCATTTCACACTCTTTAAGATGGAGAAAATAATATGTTAATCTGAATAGTGGTAAAATCCGGGTGAGAACAGAGATTTCATTTTCAAGAACAGACAATGCATTATCTTCCTATTGCTATCAGTTGTCTCCATTGTTAATATAACAGTCATACAAAAG
This sequence comes from Cabassous unicinctus, assembly GCA_029593785.1. Lineage (NCBI taxonomy): Eukaryota > Metazoa > Chordata > Mammalia > Cingulata > Chlamyphoridae > Cabassous > Cabassous unicinctus. The sequence goes on along the minus strand of JAQZBX010023116.1, from coordinate 7,017 downwards.
ACATGGATTAATAAAACAAGACTAGAACTGAATCTGATGGAGGCTAGCATAGTGGATGTTAGCTCCCTGAAGGCAGATAACTTGTTCTATTTCATTTTGTATCCCTACCGCACACAAGAAGGAGCCAGCAGGTGCATAGTAGTTACTCAACATTGGTGCTTAGACGAATGGGATAAATTAAAATTAATAATAAATAGGCATATCTAATACGGTACCTATTTTACTAAAAAATCACACAACGAACAGCCAAGGAAGAGATTTTGACTAGAAATGAGTGCCGGGTTTTGGGACTCTAGGACTAGAGTGTGGACACACCCACGGAAACCCAGGCAGGAACTATGGGGAGAGGACTAGAAATTAGAAAAGTGGTTCCCAGATTTGATCTGCATCAGAAGCTGCTGGAGCACTTCATAAAGCACAGAATGCTGGGCCCCAGGGTTTCTGATTTGTAGATCTGGAGTGGGGTCTGAGAATTTGAATTTTTTTAAAAATTTTCCTCGCAGGTGATGCTTTGGCTGCTGAGCCAGGGGGTATCAATCACTGAAAACCACTGAATGAGCCCTTGAAGAGCTAGCCCCCTTCAGCAGTTGCTATGTGATCTGCACAGGGAAGTTGGGATTTCAGAGATTTCTGAGAGTGGTACTTAGATCCTGTTACAGAATGTATAGCAGAATAATGCTAAGGGCCTTGCTTCCTCCTGAGCAGCAGGACTGATGGCAAAAATCCTGGCAGGAAAAGAACAGAATGGCTTTAAGAACTCAAATAAGAGTTAAAACCAGCTGACAAAGATGTGGTAGAAGATGGAATGCATGGAATTGACTTGGTAATACTTTGAGCTGTTAACTTCATTTAGCAACGTCAGAACATGTACATTTATCTATGCTTATTTATATATAGCTTATTCCTCCAAATATCCTTACACTGCAAGGAAAGCTTAAGCCCTATAGCTGACTGTGCATGTGTAAATTTAAAATGGAGAAGGTGGAGAAAGGGCAGCCCAAGTAGAGCTGAAAGCCCATCCAACCTAGAGAAATGATTTAGAAGAAACCACACCCCCTTCCCAATCAATTAGTGCTACATCTCAGGTAAATGGCTTTAGAAAGTTTCTGAAAAAATGGCAACAGATTCAGCAACCCAGAAGCATGGCAACATATTTCACCTTATTGCGATATTGAAATGGAAACTACCTGATACTGAAAAAGAAACTACCTAAAATTTAGAATTATGCTTCATTGTACTCAGCTAATTAGGTTTCTTCCACTTTGAAACTTGAGTTTGAAGTTGTAGCATAATTATACATGTTTCTTCCGGATGAAGTTTATATAAGGGGACTTGGCATTTATTTTTCTTTGCAGGATTTTATGGACCTGAGTGGGTTTTCTCAATTTGCCAACCAAAAGGAATAGGGGTATTAAATTAAAAAGAGCTATGTCTGAAAAACGTACTATGTTTGGAGACCAAATGGTTGAATGATCATATTCAACTAATTTGATTTTTGTTAATTCGAAAATAGAAACAAAATCTTAGTGATCCTTTCAAGGGAAAGCTATAGCTCAGCTCATGTTTAAAAGGCTACATAAAAATGACTCTGGAGACCTTGACTACACATTCAGCTCAATGCTTCGTTGCTCCCATTCCTATTACAGGTACATGTGACAGCGCTGCAGCTATGAGTGGAATTTTAAAGAGGAAGTTTGAAGAAGTTGACGGCTCCTCACCCTGCTCCTCTGTGCGGGAATCAGATGATGAAGTTTCCAGCAGTGAAAGTGCTGACAGTGGGGACAGTGTCAATCCATCCACTTCTAATCACTTTACCCGTGAGTACTGAAATCATCCCTGAAGCTGATTGATTGTCTGAGTCTACAGCGAAAATAATTGTCATCTTGGTCGTATTTTTTTCCTTTATTGCTACTTATGTGGTGTTTTGTTTTGTTTTTTTAATTTCCCAATTGATCTTAACAAAAGCTATTTCCTAAAACTGAAATATTTTTGAGGCAAATCGGTGGATTCCTTTCTTAGGATTACTTTTGGCAGTGGATTATTTGATTGTGGTAACCAAATGACTCCATGAAAAATAATATTATTATTATTTTTCCAAGGATGGGCCCATGTTATGGGAATAGATGGAGAAAGGCAGGGTTGGGAGAAAATCCAGGCTCAAAAAAAAATTCATCCATCGATAAGTGAAATGGCATTCTGTGGGAAAAAGTGGGATGTGTTTAGAAGAGGAAGCTCACGGTTATGATGAGAAAGAGCTTAGCCAGCCATGCATTATGGAGAGATGAGAAAGCAGCAAAACTCCCCCATAAATGCAAGTATGACTCTTTCTTCCTCTTCCCTTTGTTGTCACATCCCCAAGAATAGGATTTAAAACCAACTAAGAAATAAAAAAGATGTATGTTTTCTCTTTGATTCCTTTTACTGCCACACTGTCACATCAGCCGTTCCTGTCAGGTAAGGTCTTATGAGGTTTGAAGGACCAATGAGAAAACTTAAGGTAATATACTCTGCAAGCTAAAGGAAACTAACAAGAAAAGCTAAAAAAATTTTCTTGAATTTATATTTCCTAAACAGGAAGATTTTCATGTATCATGATATCATGATAGATAGCTGGTCTTGGTTTACCTATTTCCCAATTAGGTAGTTGATTTTATTAATGTATGATCCCACAAAGTAGAAATTATTCAGAGACAACACAAATAGCCAGAGGAATTGACCACATCTTTAAGAGTCAATTAGGAACTCAGTAAAATTGTTGAACATGAAATAAATATACTAAAATCAACAGCATGTGTTTAAAGCAAAGACAATATAAGGAACAGGCAATCACGATTATTATATCAGGAAAAAATCATAAAATATCTAGTGATAAAGTTAATATGTGATGTAGGTGATCTACAAATGCATTTACATATATCATGATGATATGAAATGAGCTTATGCTTTTGATTCAAAAGAAGATATATGTTTATTTGGTCTTAAAACTAATAGTGATAAATAACAATATCATCTAACTGGGTTTTGTGAAGATCAAACAGAGCAAGTGAGATAATACACATGAAAGAACTTTGTAAATTTTCAAGTGCTAAGCATGTTATATGAAAAATTATGATCATATCTAACATTTATTGGATGTATGGTATGCTCCAAGAGTTCTACCTATATTATCCCTGCTATTTATAGCAATCTTGAAAATAATTCTGCTTCAATTTACAGAGGAAATAACTGAAGTTCACAGAGACTAAACAACTTTTCCAAGATCACACAGGTTTTGGACCAAGATATGTATACATGTCCCACTCCATTGATTCCACCTTTTCCATTATCTCATTTTTCCTCTTAATTATATAATACTGGGCATATCTTTAAAATATTATTTATTGTGAGCTATAAAAGAAAACTTGAATTTGTGGACAGGTTGTTTCTTAATTTATGCATATAAGACTATAATATCAATACAATTGTCAACTGGATTTTCTTAGAAGGGGATAGAATAATAAAAAATCTTTTTGGAAAAATAATAAGAATAAAGGGATATTTTTTAAAAGAAGTCATAAACGTTGAAAAGGCCATTACAGATATCAAATCATAGTAGAAAACAATATAATGTAAGCTTCTGGCACTGTGCTACATCTAGGAATTTATAAAAATATTATATATCAAAATACTGTATATGAGAATTTAATAAATATGAGAAAATTGGCATTAGAGAACAATGGAATATGGAAAGATTATTTAATAAATGGTTTTAGTATATGTCATTAGCAAATTTGTAAAATAAGTAACTTAGATCTACACATGCCATATGCCAAAATACATTCCATATTGATTAAACAGATAAATATTTTTTAAATCAAATCATGGGAGAAGATGCATATTTGTCAGATACTTGGTGGGATTGCTTTCTGAACTTTGAAGGAAGAAAAAATAATCACACAGGAAAATACTAAGTGATGAAAATACTTAATGATGTAAAAATATTTAAACTAATCTGCTACAAAAACAAAGTCCAAAATAAAAGGGAAATGATCTATATTGGGAAAAGCTATTTGCAGTTAATATGGGATAGGGCTATATTCTAGATAGAGTATTAGAAAACACAAGTAAATTTTTTACATAAACACTGAGATCCTCCCACCAAGGTAATTCACATTCTGGGAGATGTGACTAGCAAATATTTTTAAGTACTTAACATCAATAGCAATAAAATTGCAAACTAAAACAACTAATGAGATCCCATGTCACTCCTGTGAAATTAGACCTCCTTTCGCCAAAAAAAATTACTAATACATAAGTATTGGTGAAAGTCACTGTACAAATTGTAGGTACATAATTGCTATTAATAGCAGTGAAATTTAGAAAGCATTTGGCAATATGTTTAAGAGCCATAAACATATTCATATCTAAAAGTCTGTAATTGAGAGAGTTTATCTGAAGGAGGAAACAAAAAACAAGGGAAAACTGCATAAATGAAAGTATTGGTGATCTATGGTAGTACAAAAACATGGACATGGGAGGGGGGATTTATGTCCAAGAATGGGGAAATATCCATGAAGTTATGATAACTCACAATATTTTCATGATAATTATGAAGACTTTATGGAAATATGCAAAAAAATTTATTATCTCATGTTAAATAAGAAAACTGAACATAAAATCTTATCTAAGCTTTCAGGCAAAGTCTTCATGCATAAGAGCAAATAATAACAGAGTACTCTGAAAAACTAAAATTAGTTTGGTTTGTTGAGTTATTAGAATAATGGATGAACTTTTATATTTGATTTTTATTTGTGTTAATATTATATGTGTTGCTGCAACAAATATGTTTTAAATTTAAACACCTAGAAAGTGATAACTGTAGTTCAGATTGTGATATGTACATAATGCAGCAGATTGAAATAGCATTATCAGCTAAATTATACAATACTTCAACTAGCTAACAAAGACTTTTTTTATGAGTTGCATAAAACAGAGATTATTTTACCATTAAATAAAATAGATATATTTTATGCTATCCAAGAAGTTATTGAAGGATTTCAGCTCATCATTTAATGTCAGTGGCAACTGGCAATGAATAATTTACTAAAAGATTTAACTTCATATTAAATGAAATCTAGCAGAGATTTTTATGATTTTTTAAGGTAATTAAGTAAGTGATTTAATTAAAACGTACCCTTTTCACTTAATAGTTTGCTTTGTTCTTTGTATTCACATGGTGGAAAGGGAGATAAATTGGGAGAAATAAAAAAGAATCAAAAGACAAAAATTCTGCCTAGAACATTTTTTGTGTCAGAGATCTGAGCATATTAACCACTGTGAGAGGAGTAGTTAAGAAGATTTCTTAATTCTAGAAATGTATTTCAGATTATTTCCTAGTCTAAATTTTGATATACAAATTTAACTCATCTAGCTAAAGGGTACTTATTTATCTATAGTTGTCCAATGTAAATTATTTCATGTGAATCTATGATCATAAACTTTTACAAATGTTATGATTGCTGTAGATTCTATTCTTTAACCCATTTTTCTACCTTCAAGAATAAAATGAATATCTGTCTTAGAATAAAGAACAATTTTTGAAAACTATTGAATGTGGGTAGCATTAGGAAACCAAATTTAGTTGCACATTGAGATTCTTTAAAATATGGTTGCCCTTATTTAATTCTTAGTTGTCTAGGGTTTATCTTTCCAATTTACACTATTCCATATAGTCAGTACTATATAAGCACTAACATAATGTGTAACATAACATTTTGTTATAATTACAAGTATAGAAATTGATGAAATTGGTGTATGTCATAGCTAGGGTTGTAGAAAATGCCATGCTATTTTAAGCTTTCTGTTAAAAATTCAATCTGTAACACGTCTCATTATCATGGGGAAAAAAGCTTCAAAATATAAATCAGTAAAGGCATTATGCCTTTTTCCTTTGACTTCTGAGTTTTGCTAGGCAACTAGCGTTCTCACCAGCTGTCAACCAAGGTCATATCTTGTACTTCCCTTGAGATGGAAGCAGCTGGATTCTGTATTGCTGTGGAACGCTTTGTTTCATCAAATCCCTATGGCTCTTTAGCTAATCAGCCTGTACTTGAGTACTGTCAAAAAGGAGCGCTACAGAGAAGCTAGAGAGGAATGAATGTTTTTCTGCCCTCTCAAGGTTTTTGGCGTTTCACCAAAGTAATGAGATGCTGTGTGATGAAATATCCTCCCCAAAGGAACACATTACTTTCCCTGAAACAGAGTGGTTTTACAAATAAATGTACAGTATTTCGATTTAGAAAGTGAAAATATCAAGAAGTAAAAGGATAGACATTCTAAATTGCACATGCAAAATGTAAGAACTTATATCATTGATGTGGAGGCAGTGGCCACTGGAGGTTCTGAGGGCAGGGAGAGGGAAGAACAGGTGTAATATGGTGGCATTTTCAGCATTTGGGAATTATCCTGAATGACATTGCAACAACAGATACAGTCCATTATATATCTTGCCATAACCTACAAAATTGTGCAGGAGAGAGTGTAAACTACAATGTAAACTATAGTCCATACTTGGTGGCAGTGCTCCAAAATGTGTTCATCAGTTGTGAAGAATGTACCACGCTAATGAAGGATGCTGTTAATGTGGGAAAATGTGGGAGGTGTAGGGAGCAGGGCATATGGGAATCCCCTTTATTTTTTATGTAACATTTATTTAATCTAAGTATCTTTTTAAAAAAATAAAAGGTATATTAAAAAAATAAAGGCAGTCCTTTGAGAAGCAGTTTTGATGTTGGAAAGAAGGCCCCAGGAGAAGAGAAGCAAGCCATTTACCTGATCACCTACAGCTGACCTTGTGGAGGAAACAGGAGCTAAGCCTGGAGAGAAATGCAGCCCCAGGAAGAGAGGAACCCAAGAAGCCTGAACCCTGGCAAACGCTGGCAGCTGTCTTGCTCTAACACATGACAATGGACTGTGGTGAGAGAAGGAACTTAATGCTTTATGGCCTGGTAACTGTGGACTTCTACCCCAAATAAATAC
>JAQZBX010023115.1:0-31067 GCA_029593785.1 Cabassous unicinctus | reverse complement strand
GCAGAGCTTGGGGAGTGTGCCATGCTGCTGGGAGCAGAGATTGGGGAGTGTGCCATGCTGCTGGGAGCTGAGATTGGGGAGTGTGCCATGCTGCTGGGAGCTGAGATTGGGGAGTGTGCCATGCTGCTGGGGGCAGAGCTTGGGGAATATTCCATGCTGCTGGGGGCAGAGCTTTAGGAGTGTGCCATGCTGCTGGGGGCAGAGCTTCTGCGGACCAGGTTTCCAGCTCCTGGGCATCACCCCTTACACAGGTGCCTCACTAGACTGAAAGGCCGGGTTTGAGAACACTCCTGTCGCTTTCGTAGTGAAGGAGGAGTGACATTTCACACCCAATCTGAGGGCAGGGAGTCCCTGAAACTGGTTCCACCATCGCTGAACAAACATGGCGTGTCAGGTGCTCCAAGCAGGAGGCATTGTGCCCCTGTGCTGCTTTCTTTGAGGGACTGGTAGGTACCTTTGAAGAAGTAGGTGGTGCCCCTCTCAGCCACTTCGTAGGCTGCATCCACATTGGCCATAAGCTGCGGAAAGGCGCTGGTGATGGTGCTGGGCCGGATTCCTGACGGCGGGTGAAGCTGCCGACGCCAGAAAACCCTAGTGGGTGTTCCAGAAGAAATCGCGATCAAGGCATGATCGTAAATTGAACCTGGAGTGAAATGTACTGCAAAGCCACACTTCAGAGGCCATTGTTAAATGCCCTTCGACCTAGTGCTGGCGGACATAGCAGCCTATAATGGCTGTGGCATTTATTTTAAATTTGTTTACTTCCTTTAACTTTGCCTTATTTTTTAAGTGGAATACAATTTATTATTATTATTTTTTACCTTAGTAAGTAGTTTCTTGTCCCCTTTCATTCTCTTAGCATTTCTACAATTCCCTTCCTTCATTTAAGGAAGTTTAAAACATTGACATATACAAGGAAATAATATCAATAATTTGCACATTTGAGCTGTGCACCTTTATATGCCAAATATTATTTGACACAAATTTATCTTTCCTACCTGGTAACAAAGATAAAAATGACCCATAAAATAAACATTCTGAGTATTATATAAATGGACCATAATTTTGTGGTTAGGTGGTGTTAATTATTCCCCATACAAACAGCAAAAACATTAAGTGTTAAATTATGCTGTTACTCTAAATAATTATCTTTTCAAAACATTTACATCTTTAAGCCTGGAGGATAATTAACAGAATATCCGGTACACATACTTATTAATTTTAGGCTTAGCAATTCAAAGTGCTCGGTCTACTTATTCAATATTATTTCCATTGAATTATGGCATTATACATGGGAGGGTACTGGACTCAAACTTCCAACGTAAATGTGGTCTGTTTATCATTTTGGAGATGAAAATCATTTTTATAAAAAAATAATTTACTTGGCTCCTTTGAAGCCTAGAACCAATGCATACGGTTATTTGTGAACAGGGAAACCCAAATGGATTTTTCACATTTAACTTTCTGTATTGTTAGTTTAGGGACTCCCCAAATCTTGTGCTGAGTCTCACTGAAGGTAACACATATTTACCGAGCACCTTTGCCATGCGCTGTAGTAGATCTCAGGGAGCAAACACCTAAGCCCTGCCCTCAGGGATCCCACAATCTCAGAGCAGAGATTAAGTAATTAGGCAGTTATGATTCACGAATGATCAGTACTGCAAAAAAATTAAGTTCAGGAGGCTCTGGAAACACATACGAGAAACACCCTATTGCATCAAGGGGCTTAGGGAAGGCTTCCCAGAGGAGGCAATTTAAGCTAATGAGGGATGAAATCTGAGAGAGAGAGCTGAGAAGAGAGAAATAAACCTTCGCGTTTCCTAAGAGATTCCAAGATGTAAAAAGAAAAGCACATTGTGTTTTAGAAGACGTGGTCCAGAGTTCCAACTCCACAGCTGATCCGCTTCTCCAAGCGTCTGTTTCATCATCTTTTAAATGGGAATAACAATACCTGGCATATCTCCTGAGATCATTATGAGGATCAACTGAAATAACGCACATGGAACTTCATTATAAATTGAAAAGTGCCATACAGATAGCCTGTGTCCATTTTAAACTTTACTGACATTTGCCTAGACCTCAACGACATGCTAATTGGGCACCTATTGTTAAACAATGTACAGGGTGGTGGGGGAGGGCCAGGAGTCCATTTAGGGTTCACTGCCTTGCGCCAAGGCCAAAGCATCATCGCCTTATCTGTAACCTATGTGTTAAAAGAAAGAGAACTGAGACCCAGAAAGGCTGACGGACCCAAAAGCCACCTGGAGGCTAGGGGCAGTGCAGTCAGGTTCAGACTCTCGGGCTTGGTTTCCACTACCTGCCCTGTCTCATCTACCTGCTCGTTTTCAGTCTTGTGAGCTCTGGTTTTATCTGCTGATAGCTTGCCCCCTTGTCCCATCACCTGGCCTTTTCTGAAGGTTAGTGGGACTGCTTTCCCCTTCTCCTTTCTCTCCACCACCACACCATGAGCACTAGTTTGGGTGCCCAGGAGACTTCAACAACTACTTCTTGGACTAATAAGGAACCTGATGAAGAATCTGAAAAGCAAGTGTTTTCCAGTGAATTCAACTCAATTAGTAGTTATGACATGCTTACTCTGTTCAAGTCCCTGTGTTAGATGCTTACGAAGACACGAAGCGTGCTGATTCAGCACATTCTAGTGTCAGGGGGAGAAAGTGGGGAAAGCAGAGGGGAGGGAGCAGCCCTTCCCCCCCACCCCCTCCGCCCCAGGAATAAGGCTCTGTCTGAATTATATTTCTGACATGATGCAGTCGACTTCCAGCTGCTTTCTCCTTGGACACCTTAAAGTTGGAATGCATTTTCTTTCATTTCTCATTTAAAAATCAACAAGTGACTTTAGGTGAAATTAATCCCTTTCTTTTATTTGAGGTTACATGCAAGTTTAATGTCCTGAATGACTTAATCTGTAAAGTATTAAAGCATAGTGGTTAAGAGTACAGGCTTTTGACTCAGAATTTTTGGGTTCAATTCTTGGCTCCTTCATTTCCTTACTACATAACTTTGGGTAAGTTATTAAACATCTCTGTGCTGCGGTTTTATTGCTGACATCATTGGGAAGATTAAATGAGCTAATCCAAGGAAAGCACTGATGATGGTGCGTGGCACATAGTAAACCCTTAATTATATTGAATATTACTATTATCTGTGAGAATTTGCTCTAAGGAAATTTAATAACTTGCTTCTGATTTGAACCTGAAATGTACTTTTGGAAATATTCACAGTTAGTAGAACCAATTTCTAGGGCATTGTGAGGACTAAATTGAGTAGAGCAGTGGTTGTAAGCCAATGATATTTTACGTCCCAGGGGACACTTGGCAATGTCTTGGGACAATTTTGTTTGTCACAACTGGGGAAGGTGGTAGGGCAGTGCTACTGGCCTCTAGTAGGCACAGGTCAGGGATGCTGCTGGACATCTTACAATACACAGGATAGCCCAACTCACCAAAGAATTATCTGGTTCAAAATGTCAATAGTGTCGACAGAGAAAGAGGGCTGCCATTTTACCCTGCCACATGAGAGAAGACTCCAGGTTCATCTACAGCCGCAGAAAGACAGAAAAACCCTGAGAGGCTGAGAGAGAGGCCAGAGGCTGGAATCAGTGGAGCAGCCCGAAGCTGAAGAGATGGCTCACAGCTGAGCTCTGAGAGAAAGCATCTTTACATGATGTCCACCATGTGCCTGATTGCTCTCAGCTGCAATTTGCTCAGTGGGACCCAGGTCATGCTGTGGACAATCACAAATGGCTGGACCCCTGGGGGATCTGGAGGGAGAAGAAGCCCCTGCCCCCTATGCCTGAGCATGGAAGTTTCAGGCTTTCAGCCCCCACCAAGTTACCAGGAGCGAGCCTCTCTGCTCTACCCATAATATCCCAGGTCTTCGGGCAGGGAAACTCCATCCACCCATTCTGCAGCTCCCTCATGACCTCAAGGGAGTCAGTGGCCAGTGCCCTGAGCCCCTCTCTTGTGGCCAATCTCCCTGTACCTTGCCAGACTGAGTGGTCCCCTACCTCAGATTGCTGGGTGCCAAGCTCTCCCCAGCATCTGCTATTTTGCAACCTTCATCCTGGAGGTCAGTCCTCAGAGTCCTACCTCACTTACACCCAAATGACTAGTTCAAGAAAAGTCGCTAGCTTGGAAGTAGAGAGGGAAGGAGCCAAACTCAGGTCACCATGTTCCCCCAAACCCTACTCTTACCAGTCCTTTTCCTCAATGTTTGTTTGTTTTTAATGAATGACCACATGAACTGTTTGATCTTATCCTTTCAAAATAAAATATATTGAGTTTTCAAAAAAATGTCAATAGTATTGGAGTTGAGAAACCCTGGTTTAAACACTGCTATGACATATCATAATGTATACACTGTATATATACAGTGAATTATCACAAATTCCAGAGGATTCTTTAATCATGAAAATTTTCAGGATCTAATGAAGAAAAAGTATGCAACAAAGCAACAGAGCACATACACGGAGGAGTTACTACCTCAGAGCTAGAGATTACAGTAATAAATGGGTCTAAATTGACCAAAAAAGTATAGCAAGTAAACCTCTAAAACATTTATAAGTGGATTTGAAATATAAGTGAAATATCTATGAGCCCGTTGGAGAACAACAGCTGCAGGATGTGTTGGAACTAGGTAACAAAGGCAGATACAGGGGTCGGGTGAATAGTCTGTTATCTGATCTTTGATAAGGAGGATGAAACAATGGAGATTATTGATATTATGGACCTGCCGATTAGATATTTACCTGTGCTATTCATCTTTGTATGCCCAGGAGCTGACGCTGTGCCTGGCACAGAGCTCAGTAAATATTTATTGACTTAATGAATGGCTGGGTGCCAGATGGTTGAACAGAACACATTTGACCAGTAATTTTCATTTTTCTCTGAAATTTTCACTCGTTTTTACTAGAGAACAATAACTAATTCATCAAATGTGAGATCAGGTGAGCAGCCACTTCACCCGGCCTCTTTCAGCTCTTTGCCAATCCTGTGCATTACTTTGAGCAGGATTATGTATTATTAGTCATCTTTTTATCCTCAGGCTTAGCATAGCACCTGGCACATCCAGGGGCTTGATCCATATTTATCGAACCTTTATTCTTTTTGTTACACCCAACAATCTTCACCACCGCTTACCGAAGCTGATCCCACCATGTTCAGGAGATGCTTTCACCTCCTATTTGCTGGGCTATAGAGGTGATTCAACGTGAGCATCCTCTTTATGCCCCTCTCCTTGCCTCCATCCTTCTCTGTCATCCCGTTTCCTAGTTTCAGGGTGAAGAGGTCTTTCTTCCAGAAGCCTTTTTGATGTTCTCGATTTAATTGCTGCTCATCGGCCCTGAGATCAGGCAGTGTGGTGCAGCGAAACAAACAAGGGATGCTTGATCCTTGTTTTGTCATTAGATGTGTGACCCTGTGAGTCATTTAATTTTTCTGAGACTCAATTTCCTACTGTCAATAAGAGTGGCAAAAATAATAACTGCCCTAACAACTCAGAGTCAATTGAGATAATGCATATGAAATTGTTTCTATAAACTCTAAAATAGTCTAAAATTACCTGTAGATACTTAAAAAGACATGATTTTACTCTACAAATTTATTAATTGAGTAATATAAGTTTTTAACTTAGAGTTTATCCATCTAGCTAAGTTTCCCTGTAAATTTGTTTTATTGATGTAAAATTTTTCTGTCCCTGGAAACTTTGACGTACAAACGATCACATACATCATTGGCCAAGAAGCCATTTGTTCTGGGAATTCATTAACCAGGCTGCCTATCTCAGAATGCTTCAGGGGCCAAGAAATCAAGCACACATCAGCCACCTCATGGAACCTAAGCAAAATACAGCTTATAAAATTAAAAACCCATGGGCGGAGCAGGTGTAGCTCAGTGGTTGAGCACCTGCTTTGCATACATGAGGTTGCCGGGTTCAATCCCGGTACCTCCTTAAAAAAACAACAACAAAACTTATGTGTAGACAGTGATGTGGGCTAAAAACAGCCAAAGCTGTGCATAGTGTCCTTAAATTAAGAGCCTCTGGGGTCCATATTCATGAGCCTTTCCCTGGGAAGATGTAAATCACCCCATCATCCTCACACAGAAGGAGAGAATTCAGAAGAAATGACAGCGGGTCGGGGCTCTTGAGACACTTCTGCCTCTTTGAGTTTTTACATCACAGAGAACCAAACTAAGTAAATGCAGAGCCAGAAAAGGCTAGGAGTCAGAAGAGGACCCGAGGAGACTGGGAAGGAGGAAGGCTTCCTCTTCACTTCCTCTTCAGTTGTATGGCTTTTCCCAAGCCCACGGGACAGTGGGAGAAGCCAGACTCCAAACATACTACCGCAGTAGTAGTGGTTACTGTTTTTATTGCCCTTCTTTCCTATAGCATTTTCAATTTCTTTTTCTCCACTGGCTCTTTTTCATGTCTGCAAACATATTATTTCCCATCTTGAAAAACCCTTGCTTGACTCTTTTTGCCTCATCTAGCTGTTATCTTAATTTACCCCTGCTTTCTGATTAGCAAGTCTCAAGTGAATGATCTGTATCTACCATCTCTATTTTCTCCCCTCCATTAGTCCTTTAGTCCATGACCTGGCTTCCTTTCTCACTACGCTACTGAAACTACCTTACTCGGTTACCTTGGGCAGCCCTCAATCTTGTGACTTCTGTAGCATTTTACCTTGTTGACCACTTTGAAGAAAGGAAAATCCTGTTTTCCTGATGTATTTGGGATTCCACTGCAGGGATTCTGACTCTAATGCCAAGCGGAGCCAGATTAAAACTACAGATGGGAGTGGGGAGGATGGGAGTGGACATAGCTCAGGGGCTGAGCGCCTCCTTCCCTTGTACGATGTCCTGGGTTCAATCCCCAGAACCTCCTAAAAAAACTAAACAAACAAAAAAACCCAGAATGGATTAAAATGCTTAGCCTAGCACACACAGCATCAGAAGTGATTATGACGTGTTGGCCTTATTATTATTATTATTGTTATTACTAGAACGTGGTCTCTCTGTGGAGCTTACTGACTGTTTTTTCCACTTTGCTGCTTCCTAGGTTCATTCCTTAGACTTTTCCTTTCCTTTCTCATTTTTTCTTTAGAGCTCTTATCCATTCTCATATCTTTTACTGCTTCCTTCATGTGGGACATTCCCAAACCTATGATGTCAACAACTGTGACCTCTCCCTGGAGAACTCTCTTATTTCTATAAAACCACACTAGAGTTGTCATCACCTTAAGTCCAGCACATTTAAAATTCAATTTCTCTTCCTAAGCCTCTTCTCGCTTTTCACATCTATGTGAATGAGGCTGCTATTCTCTCCCTCGTGAGGCTGCTACCTTCTCGGACTCCTCCTTTTCTGCTTTTCTCCTCACCAAGTCAGGGTTCACTTCTGCTGCTGAGCCCTGCAGAACACCTCTTGCATTCAGCCTTCACTTCCGTCCTTACCTGCAGAACCCTGAAAAATGTTTTCCTTTGCATTTGAATCTGAAATACATAACCTCTTTTAAAATGTAAGAGTGATTGACAATTTTTTTTTAAAACAAAGACTCTTGGTCTGAGTAAGGACAGAGCATGGAAAAGCATGTCAAACATTGCCGGAAAACCTAGATAGGCTAGAACATCCTTTTCCTGTGGCTGCACACCCAGCCTGAGAGCATGCACAGGACCTGCAGGCAGGTACAGGACCTGCAGGCATGCACAGGACCTGTGAGGCAGGCATAGGACCTGCAGGCACGCACAGGACCTGCAGGCACACACAGGACCTGCAGGCATGCACAGGACCTGGGAGGCTTGCACAGGACCTGCAGGCATACACAGGACCTGCAAGTATACACAGAACCTGCAGGCATGCACAGGACCTGTGAGGCTTGCACATGCCTGAAATGCCTTTCTGCTAACTGCAATGGATAAAAGTCAAACGACAAAAAGGGCATTCCAGTCAAACTCCAGTGCTTCTTTTGGTAGTACCATTGCACAGCCAGGTTTTCTATATTAGTGATAGAAAAGACCCTGGACTGGAATTCAGAAAACTGGGTTACAGTGGATGCTCTTTTATTTTTGTTTTATTTCCCTTCAAATAGAAGAGCATATAAATGTACTTTTACACACATGGAGAATAAGTAATGTCTCATGGTGATTTTCAAAGATGCTGCATTCCATCTTGCTTTGGAAGAAAACCATGTGGTTATTACGTCCACAGCCTGAAATGTCCCATCAACAGATTATTGTCAGTGGTGGGGAATTCCGTTCCAGGCTGTTAGTGGGAGAGAACAAACCGGGAGCTCTTTCCTAATCAAGTGGCCCCTTGGTTGCTATTACAGTTGCGACTTGAAAGAATTCTTTGTTCTTTGTCCAGGCATGGCAGACACTTTGGGACTTTGGGTGGCAGCCTGTAGGGGCTCAGAGCTGTTGAGTCATGGAATCCTTGCTCTGGACTGCACCTCTGGGAGGCAGGGGAACAGGCAGAGAGGAGCACGGGCTCTGGAGTATGATGGTGTGGGTGTGCATCCCAGCTCCGTTCCTCACTGGCTGTGTGCTTCTGAAGGAGTTGCGTAATCTCTCTGTGTCTTGGTTTCTTCATTCATAAAAAGGGAATAATAGTTCATGCCTTGCAGGACTGTTGTTAAGGATTTTATAACAAAGCGTTTATCATAGTAAGTACTAAAAACACTTATGTCACTATTATCATTTGAAGACCCTCACTTTAGAGAGGAGCAAGAGGTTCACGGTCCCAGGGCACAGAGTGGCAGATGTCATGCTAGAAAGGACCACTCCTGACTCCTGTCCTGCTGCAAACTCTTCCCAGTTCCTGCCCTTCATCTGGAAGGGGAAAAGATGAGAAGGCGATAACCAAGCAGACACGTTTTCATTGGCCGTCTCTCCTTCTCTAAGCCCTCCCCTGACGGTTCCTTTCTAAATGTCCTTTGCATCTATGCCTATTCTGTTCTGTTACCACTCTCAATATTTATAGTCAGGATTTTGACAAAATAGGTACCATCTGAAAAGAATCATTAATAATTGCTAAATTATCAGAGTTTGCTATTTAAACAGACGTTTTTTCTTTAAAATTTGTTTTTTAGTGACCAAGTATAATTGAGTAGAAGAGTATCTGACTCCGCTGTCTCCACTGTCTGTACCATAACCACTGATACTTTAAAAGGATGAGCTGACAAGCCGCACCAAGTCTAGCATCTCACTTCATCAGTTACTAGTTGATACATGCTAGTTCAGTGTCTGCGCAGCGTGAACCTGACCATGACTTTCATGCCCTCTGAAGAAGGGAGGAACACTCAGCACAGCATGCAGGCTCCTCACAAGCTGCCCCTTGTCTGCCACTCTCGGGCCACTCACTGCCTACCAATTCCATTTAGGTTTACCTTTTGGTTCATAAATATGGGATCAGTTAAGCAAATAATGATATGTCTATTTGATGGAATAATATATACACAGATAAAATAAAGATGAAAATTAAAGTTCATTGTATGGAAAAATAACATTGAGTGAAAATACTTATAAATCAGCATGTCTAGAATAATCCCATTTTTGAAGAAATCGTTCCCCCCCCCCCCCATACTTGTAAATAAATGTCTCTAGCCAGAGAAAAAATCTGGGAAGATATTCAACTACAGGGCTATAACGTGCTTATTCTGGGTGGTGGGCTCCTGGGCGATTTTTTTCCTTTTCATGTTTTGTTACTGTCTCTCTTGTCAGAATGAGCACAAAGTATTCTTATTATAGAATACTTACAACTTAAACCTCCACTTCCATGCTCCGCCCCAAGCAAGGTGGCGGAGTGAGGCTCTCCAGGGTGCTCTTCCTCTACAGAAGCTTTGAGCAGCCTGCTGGCAGGAGCCTCTTTCTCAAAGCTCCAGAAAACAATTCACGGATGCCTGCAGTAACAGGGCACATGCCAAAACGAGAAAGCAGATCCTAAAGATGCCCTGGCCGCCCCTGGCCCATCCCCTCACTGGCTCAGCATAGGGTGGGCTGCATGCTCCCAGGGGGTCCTGGTCCTGTTTCAGGGGGAGCAGAGGAACCCTTGAGCACACACTGGGGGTGGATGTCTGGTCAAATCTGTCTGGTCTAGGGTGCGCGCTGGCCGTGGACACACTGGGCAGTGCCCAGGACCATGAGGAGGTGCAGTTCCCTAGGAAGAGGGGGCATCGCCATCTGTAAATGGGGGAGCACTGAGGTCTGTGCAGCTTCAGGAAGGACCTACCCTTTCGCCTAGGGCTAGTCTTCAAATTCGTTCGTGGCTCAACTCTGAAGGAGAGCACTCACCCAGGCCACTCTGCAATCCTTAAGACACTCTTGAGGAACTGATGCCCCAGCGTCTAAATTCCATCAATCGCACATAAATATATCAAAATGCCCAGGTTTCAACAAAAGATTACAAAAAAAATCTATTTCCAAAAGTATGAACAATCAAATTGTAACATCAAATTGCTCAGGCGTCACCTCCCCAGAGAAGTCTCCCAAGACTTTCCCAGGTACCTATTCCCTGTTTGTCTCATAGCTCTACCTTTTATATACATCCATGAAAGCTCATGTCACAGTGTCTTGCAAAGCTTTTTGAATGTCATTCTCCCTTTTGAAACTGTGAGGTTTGGGAAGTCTTCTGTGTGCTGCCTGACAGCTGACTGATGCGTGAAAAGTCAGAGGCGGTGAGAAAGAGGGGTTTAGGAAGAGTGCTGACTTTGAAATCATCCACCCACCCATCTAGCTATCTGATCAGCCATTCGTCCATCCATCCAACTATCTTTCTATCCATCCGTCCATTTATCCAGTCCGTGTTCGACAATTATTTATTGAGCGTCTACTATGAATCGCTATCTCTAGGGATACAGTGGTGAACAAAACCAACATCAAATCAATCTGGCCTGGTGTCCTAGCTCAGCCAATTATGAAAGTGTGTGGCCATGGGAAAGGCCCTTGACCTCTTTGAGCGTCTTTCTTCATCCATAAATTGGGGGTTCTAACCTCTACTTCAAAGTTAAACGAAATACTTACGAAGTGGGAAACACTTAGCAGCATACTCAGAGCACAGTGGCGCTCCACAAAAGGTGGTTTTGGCAGTTTCATAACTCCCCAAAGATGCCCACCTCCCATCCTACCGCCACACAGGGCAGCATTTCCACAGGGTTTTCAGCGCGGCAGCAACAAGGTCTAGAGTGATACTTGTCTGGATGTGGGGCCGAGGTGACAAGTGTTGACAGCACGTCTTAGGCTTACCTGTCCCTGAAGAACAGCAGCTCCTTTCCCAGCACTGTCACGGCGTCAAAGGACGAGCTGGGGTCACAGTGGTCGGGGTTCGACGGGCCATGAGAGGGGGCTCGGGGCCCAGTGGGCTTTCCCAGGAATGTTCTCCGAGGTCCTAAGATTCAACGTGACTTGGTCAAAATGGTACCAGGAATCTGGAGCCCGCTCAGTGCTGCTCTAGAGACCGGGGAGCTTGGGCTCCTTCACTCTGCGTTCCGCTACGTCATAGAGTGAACGCCCTTTCATTCTGCTTTCGGCTACGTCATAGAGAGGGCGCCCTTTCACTCTGCGTCCGGCTACGTCATAGAGAGGGCGCCCTTTCACTCTGCGTCCGGCTACGTCATAGAGAGGGCGCCCTTTCACTCTGCGTCCATCTACGTCATAGAGAGGGCGCCCTTTCACTCTGCGTCCGGCTACGTCACAGAGAGAGCGCTCTCTCACGCTGCATACCTGCATACGTCCTCCACGCTATCCACGGCAGAAGGGCCTGGGTTCGAATCTTGGCCTCACTGCCTGCTGACCTGCGTGATTGGGGGCAAATAATTTAACCTCGCTAAGCCTCAATCTCCTCATTTGCAAAATGGGGGAGAGGTGGTTGTGAGAATTAAAGAATGCCTGTAAATCACATAGGAGAGTGCTTGGCACACAAGTAATAAAAATAGAAGTGTTATTTTACTGTTGTGCATAACTTCACTGATAGCTACTGGTGCTCCAAATGAGAAATGTGCTTTAAAAATGGCCATTGGTGGTTTCTTTGTTCTCAATGAGATCTTAACTTTCTTGTGTGTTGCTTATTTTCATATACTTCCTGGTAACCTGCACTGCATTTAGACCCTTTTACTAGGCACCCAGGATGATGGAGGGAATTGTTGTGGAGTTGAGTACACTGAAGGTGTCTGCTATTTAAAGGCATCTTCTGGTGGATCCTCGTAAACAGAGCCCTGCTCCCTGGGAGAGCTGTCTGTTGGTTTGCATCTCCCACTCCGTGCCCCTGAGGACCAGCTATCAAGTACAGAAGAGTGAACTGCGGTTGCCAGAAAAGATAGTTCCACCCTTCTACCCATGGCATCTAAGCCCTACTGCCTTTTTGATACCGCTTTTCTGTGGCCAGAGGTGAAGATCAGGCTTGGAGGGAGACACAGGGAAGGAGCAGGCTCAGGGCCACTTAACGGGTCAGAGGTGGGAGAGCTAAGGGGTGGGGCAGAGGTGGGCTGAGGCTGCGAGAAAAGGTTAGAAACAGAAAATTGGTCTGGTCAGAAATGCGGTCAGAGGGTCAGGTGGAGACTCGAGTGCCGTGTATGCTACCTGGCGGTATAGAACCATGTTTTTACATGCTGTTCACCTGTGTGGAAATGGCCATGTCAGAAGCTGGGCTTCGGCTCCTGCCAGGGGAGCGCCGTGCGAGCGTGCACCGACCTGTGAGGGCACGCGGGTCTTCGGGCTCGGCCCTTCCTGCGGGTCCACGGGCAGCTCCGCCCCTGGGGACTCTGCACCAAGCTTGTAAAAGACACAGCATCTTTCTACCCATTCACTGGCACCTGTCCTCTCCCTGAGGCAGGGGGAGCTGGCCTAACGCTTCTTTGGATAAGATTTGTCCTTTATGGCCCAAGATAAAATTTCACTGTTTGCAGATATGGGTGCCCATTTCTAAATACCTGATGGGCTCACCAAGATGCAGGAAGGCATCTGGTGATCTGGGCTCTCTAGGCCTCTTAGGTTGAGGTAGGAAGGGGGAGGCTCTGCTAAGCAGAGGCTCAATAACCAGGCTGCTATTCAGGGGATATCAGGTTTCTCTGTCATTTACCCACTAAATAAAAATGGTCAAGGTCTAAGGATGTTTCAGGATTCCTTCTCATGGATTAATCGATTTTTTCTTCCTTTATGGAAAATTGATTATAGCAATTCTAGGAATCCTTTATTTTCTTCCAAAGAAGGCTAGCACTTGAGATGATTTTGAATATCTTAAATATTCACTGTCTTTGACCTTCACTTTCTAAGCTATCAAATAAGGAAAACCCTGCACATCCATAGGCTTGTCATGAGGAGGAAGTGAGATCACACAAGTTGAAATGTCTTATGAATTGCAGATTGCCTGCGTGACTGTGTCGGCTCTTACCTTCACCATTGCTATTTTTAGGAAGATGGGGCAGCATCTTACATATGAACTATAAAACAGAGCCATCCTCTCCCAATGTGTAAATCCTGACCTGCACTCAGAAAAACAGGCAATTGTATTTCCTACTGCCATCCAGGGGACAACATGCAATGAAGGAAAGCTACGGAATTTAATTACACGTCTTAGGAAAGAATCCCATATTTATAACTGGTAAGCAAGCTCCTCAAAGGGGGTGTAATTGGTGTCTAGCTTAGCCTTTCACTGTGTAGGTAACTCCAGGCAAAGCCCACTTTTTCAGCTGGAGACTGAATATCACTTTCTCAGTTACTGGTCAAAGAAGGGTAGGGAGCGTACCATACAGCGCCTGGATCCCTTTCATATCATCCTTGCGGAGGTGGAATCCATAGGGGTTCTGGTACTTATATGTTGGGTACATCAGTGCTGAAGGTTCTGTAGAGTGGGCCAGGCCCAGCACGTGGCCAAATTCATGAGCAGCGACGGTGAATAAATTGAAACCTAATAATACAAGAGAGAAAAAGACAGTATCAACACAGGATTTTGTTTTTTTTTCCATCTTCTATCTTTACTGGAGAATTGCAACCTAAATCACAGTCAACTCATCATAGATTATTCTGGTACTTTGCTTTGCTGACATTGGTCTAGTTCTTTGTGCCTTGGCTGGAAGGCTGTGGGGAGCAAGGGAAGAGTGGAGATGCAAATCAGTCCATTCTGCTCGTTGTCTGACCACTTTGTGGACTGATAAGAAGGGCCTTAGAGTTAATGGTGGCAATGAAATTTAGCAATAATATGCAGATTTAGAACATTGCTTTTTTCATAGCTCCCTGTGATTATAGTCAACTCCTTTTTTGTCCACGTTTCACACAGCAGGTTTCCAGATGGCCTGCATGCTATTCTGGAAACTTCATACCCTTCCAGGAGGGTACTGATTCCCTCAGGACATTTCTGAACATAACCTGTTTCCAAGTACAAGTAAGAAGCAATAAATACTACGTAGTTGGGGGAAAAGAGAGCTGTGTGTCGAGGAGGGGGTCACTGATTCTTAAGAGTATATGCTATGAAACAGAGCTCAGACAACTGAGGGCACGTCTTTTCCCATAATGGCATTCTTTCCAGATTTTTAGCTTACTTGCTTTTCTTATTCAGCCCCACTAGTTAAAGGGTGGCTTGGGATGTTGAGCCTCAAGGTTTCATGATGGAGGCCCAGAAGAAGGTACAATATTTTCCAGCTTATGGTGAATTGTGCATATATACCATTCATCCCCATAGTCCACTTCTCAGCATTGTCGAAATGTGTATCTCCTCCCAGGCCTTCTCCAGGTGCAAATGCATGGGCCAGGGTTCCTTGAGGACCGTCAAATGGATAGGAATCCCTGTGATCTAAAGAGGGGAGAAATGCCAATAGGGGTTGAGCCCTTCCAGCAATTCTGAGAGGCACACAACACTAATGGAAACGGACAGCTTTCTGTGTAACATTGACACTTATGCAGATAAATTTACTTTCCAGTGTTTATTTTTTAGAATGAGTCCACATGTCAATGAGTAACCTGCCCATTGAAAAATAAAGAGGGCTATTTTGTACTTCAAGGATAGTAAGCACTAGAAATAAAAATGATTTTGTTCATATGGAAAGACATTCCATGCTGATGGATTGGAAGAATAAATATCGCGGCAATGCCAATCTTACCCAAACTGATTTATAGATTCAATGCAATACCAATCAAAATCCCAACAGCTTACTTAACAGAATTAGAGAAGGCAATTACCAAATTCATCTGGAAGGGTAAGTGCACCCGAATAGCCAAAAGCATTCTAAAAAAGAAGAGCAATGTGGGAGGAATTTCACTGCCTGACCGGGAAACATATTACAAAGCTACAGTGGTCAAAACAGAATGGTACTGGCATAATGACAGACACATCGATCAGTGGAATAGAATTGAGAACCCAGAAATAAACCCTCACCTATACAGTCAACTGGTTTTTGACAAACCTACCAAGCCCACGCTAATGGGAAAAAACAGTCTCTTCAACTAATGGTGTTGGGAGAACTGGATATCTATAACCAAAAGAATGAAAGAGGACCCCTATCTAACCCCCTATACAAGAATCAACTCAAAATGGATCAAAGATCTAAATAAAAAGCCAGGACCATACAACTGCTAGAAGAAAATGTAGGGAAACATTTTCAAGACCTTGTAGTAGGTGGTGGTTTCTTGGACCTTACACCCAAAGCACGTGCAACAAAAGAAAAAATAGATAAATGGGACCTCCTCAAAATTAAACACTTTTGCACCTCAAGGACTTTGTCAAAAGAGTGAAAAGGCAGCCAACTCAATGGGAAAAAATATTTGGAAATCACATATCTGATAAGAGTTTAATATCTAGGATATATAAAGAGATGTTACAACTCAACAATAAAAAGACAAGTGACCCAATTAAAAAATGGGCAAAAGACTTGAATAGACATTTCTCCAAAGAAGAAATACAAATGGCAAAAAAAAACACATGCAGAAATGCTCAACATCACTCATGATTAGGGAAATGCAAATCAAAACTACAATGAGATATCATTTCACACCTATCAGAATGGCCACTATTAAAAAGACAGAGAACTACAAGTGTTGGAGAGGATGTGGAGAGATAGGAACACTTCTTCACTGTTGGTGAGAATGCAGAATGGTAAAGCCACTATGGAGGACTGTTTGGCAGTTCCTAAAGAAGTTGAATGTAGACTTGTCACATGACCCTGCAATATCACTACTGGGTATATAGCCAGAAGAACTGAGAGCAGTGACACGAACAGACATCTGCACACCAATGTTCATAGCAACATTATTCACCATTGCCAAAAGTTGGAAACAACCCAGGTGTTGATCAACAGACGAATGGATAAACAAACTGTGGTCTATTCACACGATGGAATATTATGCAGCTGTAAGAAGAAATGAAGTCGTAAAGCATATGACAGCATGGATAAACCTGGAGGACATTATGTTGAGTGAAGCAAGCCAGACACAAAAGGACAAATACTGTATGAATGCATTACTATGAACCACATATATTGTGTAACATATTGTTTGATTAAAAAAAAATGTTATATGTATCTAGTACATTTGAGAAATGTATATATTTATTCATCTGTGTTTACTTTTTAGTTTTTAATTGTTTATATTTTCGATTATTAAATGTACAAAATAAAGTAAAAAAAAAAAAAGGGCTTTGTTGTTTTTATTGCCACATCTGTTAACTGACACATGGCATGCTGTGCTCTGCAGATGCAATAGATCACAAAATGAGGAAGAGCCGAGGGTCATTCTGTAGCAAGCTAGTCCACTTTTTAGAACGTGAACCCGTTGGCAGTTTAGCTCTCAATGTATGGTTCAGGTAAGACAGCAAAAGTAAATCTAACAAGTGTGCTTTCTGTTTCTGTAGCACAATATAATACAATTTGAGGAAGTGTAAAAAAAAGAAAATTTCTCTGTAACTAAATCTGATCTGCTTTCGTGGGTGACACCCATGAAAGTAGCAAAGTTATTTGTAAATCTCTAACATTTAAAGCTTTCTATGTTTTTGTTTTATTGTCTATAGTTTAATTAATAAGAATGGAGGAGGAACGAAAATGAGGGCAATAGGAGAAGCTGTATTTCACAACTTTTTTTTAGGACTTTAGTGAGGACACCTTGTTTTTATAAGAAACAAAACAAAAGAGATTCCCGGTGTGCTGCTGCCCCAGGTTTCGCTGCAGTGCGGTCCAGTCACGCAGCATGCCAAGGACACCGAGGGCGCGGCAGCGAGTCCCCAGTCAGCGAGAGAGCTAGGCACGAGCTCTGTGACCCCAAAGCGCCCCGAGTCACGCCGCCCTGCTCTGCCCTGGGGTGGCCTCGCTCCTCCGGGCGCCCCGAGCTACCCTTCTTGCTGACCCACCTCCCACGGGCCAGGCTTCATACTCAGGGCTCGATTGATCATCTTTCTCCTTGCGCCCAAGTATTTTTCCCCGAGTGAGATCAGATTAAAATTAAGATCAGTGTTCTAATGGACAGGGACACATTTAGAAATGTTATCTGACTCTTGGGAAACCGAAAAGGGAATTCATTGGCTATACGGCTGTCCCTTTATGTACCAACCGGACGTGTTTGTCTAAGAAGAGCTCAGAGCTCCCCAACCATCCCTGGGCAAACTTGTGCCCTGAGTGGTGGGATGGAGAAGAGGCTGGAGTGGGGCCTCATGGGCACTAGAAAGGGCTGGCTGTCCCCAAAGGTATCTGCCAGATGGAGGCAAGAGGACAACGCCAGTGCTAACCATCGTGTTCAGGGCTATTGTGGAGTTTATTTCCTCCAGTGAGGATTAAGGGGGTGGATTCTCGGCTAACACGGAAGGGGCATATAGAGAAGGACAGCATTGTGTGATGGGTTGAGGCCTAGTGGCCTCTTAGCCAATGGAAAGCGAATTGAACAGAATTTGTCCCCTAATAGGGCAAAACCATGGTGAAAGCTGGTTACAGGGAGTCCCGATGCCTACAGCTTCCCTGCTCTGTTTTCTGCCCAGTGGGACCGGCGGCCTTTGCCCGTCGTACCCCTGTGTGGAGGAGGTCTGTGCCCATCAGTTGGATTAATTATGTAGCACAAACAGTATTGGAGCAATTCCTTGGATTAGCAGGCAGAACCCAAGAAGCATCACGGTACCTCCAGTTTCAAAAGATATCATAATATCCGCTTCTCCCGAGTGTATCCTGGCAAAACTCAGCGGGGTGGCACTGCTCCAGGCCTGCAAGGCCATCTCTATTGCTTTGTCCACCTCGGCGGGACTCATGGAAGATGTGTATTTGGATATTCTGTGACGATAAAAGGAATAGGTCACAGGCGAATGCTCATAAGTGAGAGAGGTGAGAATTACGTTATAGGTTGTATTACAAATAAAACTCGAACATAAAGCTGCAGTTTAGACCAGATTCCCCCTCATAAACAATAATTCTTATTTTGCTTTTATATATTTTTAATCATTCCAACATGTTCAATGAAAAGACCAGCGAGACAGTTGAGATCATCTGGGCTGAAACCGTTTGACCAAATTTCATTGTTATTATACTACCACTAATTACAAAGAATGATACCTTGAGTAATTTACAAGGAGCAACAGGCCCATTTTCCCTAAAGTGGTTTTAATTGAGGAGGGACATCTTTCTTCCCAAAAGGGACGGAACATTTTCAGTTGTGAAAAATATAAATACGGAGTTTTGAGGTTTTGCAAATTCTAATTCAAAGGCCATCAGGGATTCCCCAGGGCCGTTGGGGAAGGTCTTTTCTTAAAAGAATGCATTTCTTGAAGAGGAAGTGCTAACTTTAAAAAAGTTTGCTCACTCAGACTGGAAAAGGTTGAGCTTTTCAGGGAATCTTGGTCTGACAAGAATATCTGAAGACAGGAAAATGTAGATTTTTTTCTTTTTGGACAAACAACAGGTGAGTGGCTCTCCAGGACTTGTTTCTCCAGAGCCCAGGAGCTGGGGTTCCCGGCAGAACCTGAAGGAAGCGCAGGAGCAAGGAACTTCTGGGACTTTGGGTGGGGATGGAATATGAATGCAAACCGAGAAGCTACATCTGTGAGGCCAGTACCAGAGGCCCTGGAGAGCAGGAAATGATCCACTTTCCCTCTTTCTTCAGCTCCTAGTTCTGGGTCTTGCACTTAGTAGGTGCTTAGCAAATGCTTGATAAATGGATGAATTAATGAATAAAAGTGGGGGTTTAAGGGCCTACCCAGTGGTTCTCAAACTTTAGGACCCAGGATAACTATCTGGGAAGCTTGTTAAATGTGCAGATGTGGCCCGGGGATCTGCATATGAACAAGTATCCCAGGTCCTTCTCACGCAGGTGTTGCAATTTCAACCAGAAACCCAGCTGCAGTGGTCCTGGGGTCCAGAAGGCAGCTTGAAAGCAGCCGTAGAAAGAGAATACAATACGGAAATCAGCAAACCCTCCATGTCAGGACCCTCCCCCTTACAGAGCCGGCTGTTAAACTGCCCCAGCACAGCAGGGGTGCAGGTATGCCCACGGTGAGCACGGTAATTAGCTCCACCTAGGACCTGAGAGGGAAGGGATAGGTACCTCTTTAACCCCAGGTATTGAGGCCCCGAGGTGGGAGCTATAGATTTGAAGGGCAAAACCATTTAAAGCTTCAAAAATATGCCAAGCTCACCGCATACCACGAATCTGTGCTTCATCTTGACTCTGTATAGTTAGTATCGTTACAGACAAGTCAGTCATATTTTTGAGCTGGTTGGAGAAGACGGGTGGAGAAAAGGGCAGCACCAGAAAAGAGGAGAATGCTGAGAAAGTCTGACCCAGGTCTAGAGATTGCTAAGGCAATAGTAATGATAGCTGATGTCGCTGGACACACACCACGTGTGCGAGACACCGTCCTCGGCACTCTGTAACGCAGTGACTCGTTTAATCCTCAAACCCTCAAGAGACAGGGGTAATAATTATACACGTTTTTTGATTAGTCAGGATATAAGCCCAATTCTATCTGATGCTAAAGCTTATTCACATAAACACGATACTTTTTTTGTCTTTTCTTATTCCCTGGGTTATGTTATAAAAGAAGTTATCCTGAGTTCCAGCAGCTATCTGGATGTAGTGCTAAGTTAGCCTTCTGTGCCTTTGTAGGGGGCAGGGGATATCAGGAGCACCAATGGGTGGGCAGCGTGAGAGTGCTGAGGGGGCTTGGGGGCTTCCCTTGCTCGGGGTAGGGTTCTCTCCAAGTCCCGAATGACCTTGATCCATGCCCCTTGTCTTTCTGTGCATTGTCATGGCTAACGTTCTAGGATGCAGCTTCTATTAGGAAAACAGTGGGAAAGACTCCCCGGATTTATGTAAAATTTTCTTGTCTAACTCTTAATTATCTCGTAATCACTGGTGTGTTCAGCTCCGTTTGGGGGGATTTTCTTCCCCAGTTGCTTCGGTTTTTGTGGAATTCCTATAGCAAGCAGAGACCAATAATTGTGCTCAGAGCTCCACTTCGTGGCCTCGCAGGCTCATAGCAGCCAAACTGGCCCAGCGGATTCCCCGGGTCACGCCTGGCGTGCTGGGGCAGCTTAACAGCCGGCTCTGTAAGGGGGAGGGTCCTGGCACGGAGGGCTTGCTGATTTCCATATTGTATTCTCTTTCTACTGCTGCTTTCAAGCTGCCGACTTGTCATAACTGAATGCAAAGCTGAGAAGAGACGAGCAGGCTGCACTGTTGAACAGTATTTTCACCATACAGATAAAATAGTTGTAAAAACCTCATCAACACAGATAACAGGCAAACCTAGTAAAATAATTAGAAAGTTTAATGTCTTGATTATCTTTATTTCATATAATTTATTTAATGATAAGTTTGGAAAATTTATTTTTTAATAATGGCTGTGTTCAACAACCAGCTCATAAACTTCTTGAAAATTTAAAAACTGTCTTGCAAAGTTCCTGAAAATTTAGCAATTGGCTCCTGCGGGCCCACCCGGGACTATTGCAACAGCCCAGGCTCCCCTGTCCACAGTCATGGATGTGCTCATCCTAAAAACAAGATCTGGTTCTGATCCTGGCTCTCCCCTGCCCTGGATGAAGTCTGCACTCCTTGGGCTCACATCCAGGCTGCCCTCCAGCCTGCCTCTCCAGCCCATCCCCTTCTTGCAGCCTCTACGCTAGCCGCAGGCACTGGCTGCCCCAACACATGGGCCCTTCACCTTCTCCTGCCATTGCTTGGTCTGCTTTTCTACTTGGAAAACCCTGAATGTTTCCGAGACTTGGGGCCCCCTTCTCTTTCCAGCTCTCAGGCTTGCCAGAGGCCCACACATCCACCCCTCTCCAACACCATGAAGGTCCAACCCGATTGGGTGGACCGGGAAGGACAACACTGCCCCAGAAGTGGGCCCAGGTTGTGGGAGCAGGAATCCTGGGCTGGGTACCCAGAGCTCAGGGAGGACACTGGCTCTGGTTGGGGGGAACACAGACTCCTTGCCCCGGGTCCCTTCAAAGCCAGAGGATAGCCAAGTGGGGGTGCTCTGAAGTGTGGCGGTGGGGGTGAGGGACTGGGACTAAGGGTCGCACTGCTCCTATTTATCCTTCCAGTCAGGCTCATATGTCACTGCGCTGTCCCTGGGCATCTCGGTAGCTCCCTCCCTGTGCTTCCACAGGAAGTACTGTTTTGCACTTGTCAACAATTTCGCACCATCTGTTTTCAGACATGCCTCCTTATTTTCATATCTCCCAAAATATATGAGTATGTAGGCACTTAAACATTATCAAAAATGATTTTTGGAAGGAATGAAAAATGATTTTGGAAGGAACAAAAAAGTTAATTTATTAGTAGTTGAATTTTATCTTACCTTTTTGGTTGAGGAAGTTGTTATAAGAAAACTGGTTGGCACTGTTAAGAGTATCAATCCTAGACTGGATTATTTTTCCTTAAAGATAAAAGTGTTTCTTTAAAGATAAATGTGCCACATATTATGATAATCCTGAGATTATCATAACAATCCCGAGATCATTGCCTAAAGGTTGAACTTAAAATGTTCTTTTTCTTTCTTATGGTTGTGACAAGTTATGATTTTTATGCAGATCAGAAGGAAGATATTTTTGAAAGAAAAGAGAGAAAGGGTGTTTCTCTCTGAATTTGGAAAGACTCAGTCTCATTACCTGTATGTCAAAGTATTTTTTTTCCATTTGGGTTCACCTGGGAAGAGGCGATAGTCTGCCATGTCAGGGACTCCACAGCGAGGTCTCTTGATCATATCCATTGTGGGCTGGTCCAGCTTCCCTGTGACTTGGAGGCCAAAGAATGCCTGCAGCTCCTTAATCTTCTTTACCATGGAGTTGTCTCCATTTGCGACTATCTCGCCCATCTGCTGTCCTCCCTTCTTTGTGTAATACTTGTCAAGATATGCCTGAAACGGAGAGGCGCGCTGAAATGTCTGTGGCATACACTCTGGGAAATACACTCGGGAGAGATGGGGAAGGTATTCCTGATATATAAAGATAACATGTGAAGTATATTTCCATTTTTAAAAAAATTAGATGTGTTTGCACACATAAAACCTAGAAAGATATACCCTAAATTATTAACAATGCTTATCTTTGAGTCTTAGGGATTTTAATCATTTATTTTTCTCATCTCCATATTATAATTTTCCTACAGTGAATATGCATTTTTTTGCTTGAACTTTTTAAAAATGGAAAAACAATGGGAGGAAAATGATGTGAACGTTTCCCCCGTGGATCATTTATCTGTCGTTGAAGTTCTCTGGTAAAGAGCTGTTGCTATCATGTTTTCATTATAGAGTATGCAAGACCAGTATTTAAATTCTCACAGGCATTATATTTCAGCCTCTTACCCTAAAAAAGGCAGAGAATCAACCTGTCCCCCAGTTGGGGCTTTTAGCTGATTTCTATGTGTTCCAAACATGAGTGGAGCTATTTCACGGGCAGGTTTCCTAGAACAGGTTCTTTGCCCCTTGTGGCAAGTAAAATTAGCCATAAAGTATAAGGCTTTCGTTTGCACACAAAGGTCTAAAACACTTTCCTATGACTCAGGCCACATTAGGGTGAAGTGAGTGAGGCAACTTATTTCTGCAGAATAGCCAAAGAGCAGTTAAAGAGCTACATATGTACATGCATTTTAGGAGGCACCAGGGATTGAACCCGGGACCTCGCACATGGGAAGCAGGCACCCAACCAACTGAGCTATGCCCACTCCCCTATATTTTAATATATATATAATTTATATTTACATGTTATATTATTTCTTATTATACATGAATACCATTATTTATTTGTATACCATCTAAATTAATCACATACATTGATATTTATATTATTATATATTATATATATTATATGTTAGCCATAAAATTATTTCTTTATCTACAAATGATGTATAGTATTTATTTATATATTATATTCAGGTATATTTATTTAATTATATACTATATACAAACCATGGATATTATTTATTAATATATTATATATACATGCATACATCATAAAAGATTGGACACAACCTTAATGCCAAACAATAGAGGATTTGTTAGATATATTATTATATATATTCATGTGAAGTAATACTAGGCCTCTATTACAATCACAGTTTTGAAAAATATTTAATGGCATGGAATAACATTTTCAGTATCATGGTAATATACTGAGAAGATCAGAGAAGCATCTTTATACAGATTGTAATAACAACTTTAAAATAAAACAAAATATATGTGTACACATATGTCAAATCATATCGTATCATGTCATCATACCTCCTCAAATCAAATGAACATGAAGAACATCGATAAATAATGAAAGGCAATATGTCTGAATAGTGGTCTTGATTACCTCTAGCTGGTGAAGTTAATTCTTCTTTATTCTTTCCTATATCCCAACATTTTCTACAATGCACACGGACTGTTATTGTTAAGGAAAAACTATAAAAAGGAGAAAGTCTTGCTGACTTGTTTGGACAGGGTGCTTGCTCTACTGCTCACTGCAGGGAACGGAGCCTTCCTTCCCTGTCCCGCAGGTGAGAGGCGCTCACTGTCCTAGAGGTGGTCCTTGTGAAACTCCCAGGTGAGGTGAGAACCAGAGGAGGAAGAGGGCCAAGGAGGTCACCTGGAGGGCCCTGAAACCCGAAGAAGCACCTCTGAAAAGAAGGTGCGACTATTTGGTTTCGTTTCTCTCTCTGTCTGGGAAATCGTCAGTAATCATGTTATGTTTCTGAAGTTTTCTGCAGATGCCACTGATTTTATGGGTTATTCCTGTGTGGTCAGGTTGATGCTGTGCTAATGCGATATTCGTGACAATAGCTGTGCTCTCCTGCCCAGAGTTTAGCTCTCCGTAAAACACTGGATGGCCCGTGTTTTCTGAGACAGTCTTGATTTCAAGTATTTTGTTTTCTTGTTAGGTTATGTGTTACACTCTCTATTCTAATTTTGGTTTCACAATATTTGGTCATATAAGGGAAGATGTTTGTGATATATTAGGTGAAAAACATGCTCACAACTACAGCATAAACCATGTTTGTAAACAAGAGCATGTTTGTATGGATACACACACAGACATGGTCATGAGCTGGCACGAAAACTTAGTAATCAAGATACAGAATAGTTAAAGCAATATTTTGAAAAATAAAAATTCACGCAAAAAATCCATAATGAACAAAATTTTAAGTAAAGACAGGCTCCGACCTGCCTCCCTCGCCTCCCCCTATGCCTGGCCCAGTCATAGAAAAGTGTTCTGAGGGATACAGACTGTATGGTTGTTATATCTTAGTGACGGCGCGAAGAGTAATTCCTTTTTATATGAACATGTCCAATTGTTATAATAATTTTTCCTTAAAATATGCATAAAATATTAGATCTAACTGCTCTTGCTTAGAAAGAAAATAAAACGTGGTCACTGCAGTGACATAAATGAATTGCTCTGTACTCGGTGGTGCAGCAGACCTTGGCTCTTACACTAGTAAATTCCTGTCACACTGCGCCACGACCCACTGGTTTCCGGTTTTCACTGATACAGGCCCTGGGCATGACACAGTTCTGGCTTAGAGTACATGCTCACTTCATGTTCCAGTTCCTTCTCTTTATGCAAAGCTGTTGAGAGAATATGCTTCTTTGAAGATGTTCTCAGATGTTCTGAGGTACCGAGAACCCAAATTATTCTGAGAATTTTCTTGCCAAAGTCATTGACAAGGTTTTGGCATACTTTTCTGAGTCCAACGGCTCAAACAGGCACATCGATGTGGCTTAGAATTGCTTTCATGTTCTAGTCTTTTTTTTTTTTTTAAAGGGAAAAAATGGTTTTAATTATAAATATGAAGGCATATTCCAGCAGAAATTGTTAAATTGGTATAACATTGTTGCTTATAAGAAGCTGGACTCCAAGATTAGTTTTTTATGTTATTGCTGTTATAAGACTTATGTAACTATTTCACTATTTCAGCTATTTTCATGTATTACATAAAAATATCAAAAAGAAAATACATTTAAGCATAAATGATTTGCTCCCACATATCTCTAATCTTTTGCAATCTTTCAAATTAATGCATTCAAATATATTTACAGCCAGCATCTCTTCTGATTGCTCAGAGCCTGAAATGTACTAGTTACTAAATACCTCTGTTTTTATCCCAATAGAAATACATTAGTGTCTTCGAGATATTTTCAGTCTTATATTTGCATATTGTTGACTCAACACCTAATTGTGTTACTGGAGCAAAGGCTTCCATACTCTCTGGAAGTCTCCCCTTTGTCCCCCTCCACACTCCCCATTGTTAAAATCACACTACTCCAGGCTTGGCTTTCACTTCTTTCCAGCATTTGACAGATAAAAATAATGGAGCCCAGACGGCGAGGTCTCCCTTGACCCCTCCCTCGGTGCCCTTTCCTAGGGTCCTTCCCAGGATTAAGAGCTTAGGGCTGGGGTGTCAAGAATGCTTCAGACCAGGTGAGGGCAAGCTATGGTTTCCTCAGCATTTCTTTCTGTTTTTGCTAAGCCACAGAAATGGAGTTGTGAGAACTTTTGCTGACCTGTGACAAATGCTAGGAGCTAGTCCCTGCTGTGTTACTAACAAGCTTGGGCAATTCCTTTCATTTCTTTTGGTTCTCATCTCATCCATAAAGTGGGAGTGGTATCTGCCCTACTGAGCACAGCAGTGTGAGGATCCAGTGAGGTCCTCAGTGTGCAAATGCTTTTAAATGTATCAGAAGACCTTAAAATGCATATACCTTTATACTCATTAATTCTACTTCTGGAAATCTGTGCTTTAGATTAGGCTGATGTACAAAGATGCTGTAGAGACATTAGTCACACTAGAGAAAACCTGGAAATAATCCGTTTGTCTAACAAAGGAAATAGTTAAATGAATAAGAACTCACTTGTATCCTGGAATATTTGTAACTCTTTAAAATTATATTTATGAAAAGAGTGCAAAAAATCAAAGTTTTCTTATTATGTAATAATCAATGAGAAAAGGAGAAGACAAAATTTTGAATATAATAACAATTTAAAAAATACCCTATCGAGGGGGATGGTGCTGTCTGTCAGGCCTGGTGAAAACAAACAAACAAAAAAACCCTATGCACAGATAATAAAATGGTAGTGAAATCACCTAAATTTAACACTTTGTATTTGGAAGGTTTAATTTTTTTTCAACTTTCCCTTCATTATGAGTTCATAATACAGTGATAATGAAAGTTTTTATAATTATTTATATTATTATATTATTTTTAAGAACAATAAAAAGTCTTTTAAGTGTTGTATTGATACCACTAATTTTAAAAAAATAAACAACAAAAAACCAGAATAAAACTGGATTATAAGGTTAGGTAAGCATCTCATCATTCCATCATTTTTGAAGACTTTGTGCAAATTGGCAAATCAGAATTTAAGGATGCTCCACG
This sequence comes from Cabassous unicinctus, assembly GCA_029593785.1. Classification (NCBI taxonomy): domain Eukaryota; kingdom Metazoa; phylum Chordata; class Mammalia; order Cingulata; family Chlamyphoridae; genus Cabassous; species Cabassous unicinctus. The sequence goes on along the minus strand of JAQZBX010023115.1, from coordinate 4,235 downwards.
GCAAGTGAGCATTGCTGTCATCAACATCGATGAGGACATCCATACCTCAGCGAAGAACCTGTCCATCCTTTCAAGTGTAGACTATTGTGTGGGTGGGTTTCGGAGGGGACGTGTGGGCATTTGAAGCCACTGTCTGTCTGCTGCTTCTCTCCAGGCAAAGAAGCCATTTTTTTTCCCCTGCTAATGGGTGATTTGAAAATAAGAGAGCAGTGTGAAGGTGCTACCCTGCCCTGGATGACCCACTGGCCCTGGCCTCCCCGGGACTCACCTAGTCACCCTCTTCCGTTGGACTCAGCTCCGGCCACCCTGGCCTGATGCTCGTCCTCCGAGTTCCTTCATGCCCAGGACCCTAACTGTGGGTGTTTTCTCTGCATGGGTTGTCCTGTCCCCAGCTCTTCACACACTGCTCCTTCCTATAGCTCAGGTTCATCTCAAATGCCACTTCCTGGACTCCTCCGTGGAAAATGCCCCCTCCTTTCCCGTTGTCCCAGGCAGTCTCTATCATCCTGCTTATTTTTTTTTTCCAATATCACTTATCGCTTTCTGAAATAATGTTGTGCACTTATTAACTGACTTGTTTATCTCATCCCAGCACTTTCCACCCCTCCGTTAGCCCCAGGCAAGTACCATAAGAACAGGGATTTTCCTTGTTTTGTTCACAGATGTTTCTCCAGTACTCAGACCAAGCCCTGGCATGTAGGACACGGCAGGCTTTCAGTAAGTACATGCTGAGTGAGTGAACTTGAGCTGCCTGTTTCCACATTGGTTTTGTTTGACAAAGCTGTCATATATTTCTGTAAACTGTAAGGTGGGCATTATTTTTTTCTAGTCACGGCGTGCACTTTAGAGGTTTGACCAGAGCATTCCAGCCTCCTAAGGAGTCTCGAGTGTCCTTGCCTTCAGCTGAAGACTGGGGGCTGCAGCAGGCAGGGGCAGGTGACACAGTGTGGACGAGTTTCCTTGCTTCTCGGGCTAAGGTCTTTCTGACAGTCTGCCTGAAGGGAGACTGAGGTGGGCTGACTTATTTTAGAGAGGAAGAAGGAAACCTAAACGTCCCAATATAGCAAGGCTACTCCGTCTTCCCAAACACCTCTGGTAAGGATAGGTGCACCTGTGCTTATGGCATAGCCTGGTTAGGGGCTGGCTAATTTTTTCCCATTAGAGGCCAGATAGTTACTGTTTGCAGCCAGGCAGGCCATTCTGTGCTTGCGCCTTGGAAGCAGCCAAGGACAATATGCAAACCAGTGAGCATGGCTGGGTTTGGTCCATGGATGGGCTGGGCTAGAATCAGGCTCTCTGGCCACCTCACGTCCATTCTGGCCTCAGCATGGGCCTCCTTCTGGAGGTCGCAAAAACTCTGTGGTTCTGATCGCCGAGTGCCATAAGGCTGGGTGGGGAGAAGGGACCCACAGCTAGGTGGCACTTATGAGGTGTCATTTGAAATACAACCCAGCATTCTGAGTCATTTTTAATTCAGTTCATCTAAAAGAGGGCTTGAGCCAAAGGAAGTTCAATTCAACAGGTCTCCACTGAGCATCCACTGTACTGCTCATATGCAGAACTGAGGTTCAACATGTTTAACAACTGCTATGGTGGGAGAACCAGCCCACTGAAATGGACACATGCTGTCAGTGGACTGCAGGGCCAGGCCAGGGTGCCCTCCAAACAGCCCACTGGGGTAGCCGGGTGGGCAGGACAGCACCCCGAGGCAGAGCTGGTGATTACAGATATGTTGTAGCTTTGACAGGCTCTGGAAAGAGAGGCCCTTGTGCAAAAATGCCTCATTGGACACCTTTCACTAATGTCAGAAATTCCATCCTTAGAGACCCATTCCTTTAGGTTAAAGATGACCACCATACGCTCATAAATGCCAAAACACGTGGAAGCAAATATACATGGAAACAGTTTGAGTGACTTCGGCTTTGCAAACATTCTAATATGAATTATTTGTATCAGATCCTTTTCAAAAGCCAGCTGGGAGAGATTTGAAGAGGAGAATAAAAAATGTGTAAGTAAATAAGGTCGTTGGGGAATATGCTTTAGAGGGGAAAGAGTCTCAAATGAAAAGCAAGTAGGCACCCAGGAAAATCTTGGTCCACTTTAAATTTTGATCAAGCTTACCCTGAATACAAGAGCCATTTTAAAAAATGAGAACACAGGAAGCTTAGTACTAAATTCACAGCTCAACTCTAGTATGCAAATCTTACGCCTCATTTTTAATTTTTCTACCCTTATTGTTCCTTCTCCGTGATCCCTCAAATACTTAAAAAAAATCTTTTTGTATTGTATGTATTTTTGTTAGCCACAGCATATTTTGTATGGAGCCAGCTACCTAGACAGATATTTATTTGTTCACGCAGCATGCATTTACTGAGCAGAGTATGCACGGGACCAGTCTTAGATGCCCAGGAGATAGCATCTATTAGACTTCAATGAGTTTATAATATGACTTTAAAAGAGTAGCCAATTTTCACTTATTTTAGGTTTCCCGGGGCACGGGGAGGAAGAGGGAGTTGTGCGAAGATTTACAAACCTGTGCGAGGTGGTAGTTGTTCCTTGAGGTCCTGGGGGTGGCTGCAAATAGGGAGGGGGCTGCAGTGGAAAATGTCAAAGCCGTGATGAGGAGAGCAAGGCCAGATGCTGGGAGCACCGTCATCTCCTCACGGCAGCTTGTGGTTAGATGAGCCGGGATGGCAGGCCGCAGTGGGCGCTTCCACCTGCAGCTGCTTTTATAGAGCCAAACAGGTCTGGGTCCTCAGAGCAAGGATGACTCACATCTCAACGGTAATTATACAGCTCGCTCCTTTCCCTGCTGACGGGCTAACACAACAGTGCACAGGAGTCAGGGAAAGCTTCATTCTTTGTGATTTACCAAGTCACAAAGGGAGAAAAACAATCACGTTTAAAGTTAATGATGTTTGTCAGCTATTCACACAAATTGGGGGTAAATCGATTAATTAGAAACAAACTCCATTGAAACATGTGATAACCTCAGTTTGGGGGCCTTTTCCCTTTCAGATTGCAAAAGAAGGAAAAGATGAGAATATAGATGAATTTGGCCTCACAGTAATCCAGGGCTCCCCACACATGCAACTCCGTTACCCGTGTCTTCTGCATCCATTCAACATGTCTTGCTAATGAATGTTATTCATATCGGTGAGTATGAGACACAAACAATCTGGAGGCATCAAGGAAAGTTTATACTAAGCTCTGCTGACTTCGGGTGGGAATGAGTTAACACAGGAGGTGTTTCTTAGTTAATCAAAATATTAGCCAGAACTCTCATTCTCTGAGCGCTTTGGTTAGCTGGGGTGGTATTCTTTTGCCTTAGTCTCTGGTTAAGATAGGTTTTGATCTAGAGATGGCATGGCAGAACGGGGTTAAGCGTGGTCTTTGGATTCAGACAAACAGATTAGATCTTGGTAGGGGTACTGTGTGGCCTTGGGCAGGTTATTAAACCTTTGTGAATGTCAGTTTCTTCATTCTGCAAATGACTGACAGTATCGCTGTGGGTGTGAGCCCCCCGTGGGAGAGGCATGGAAAAGCTTCTAGAGTTGCCGTCCACTAGAACTGGGTTCACATGCTGGGTCTGCCCCTGGCCCACACAGCCTGGGGCAGGTTACTTACTCCGTTCCAGCTGTGGTGATTTTGCTTGTAAAATAGGGGGAAAGATACCTTCTTTGTGGGATTGCTGCGAAGGAGTAAATTAGGTTATGACAAAACCCTTACAGAGCGCTCGGTAGACATTCACTCCTACAAAATAATGTCTGATTTGTGTTTTTACTTTGGTGCCAAGCTGGTCGTAGGCTTTTAGTAAATATCTTTCCTCACCCAGCGGCAGCATTATCACCTGGGAACCTGTTAGAAAGGCAAATTCTGCAGCCCCGCCTCAGGAGCTCGCGAAGTGGGGCCCAGCAGTCTGTTTTAACAAGTCCTCCAGGTAATTCTGGTGCACGCTAAAGTTGGAAAACCACTGGATTAGCTGAACACGTAGGATTGTGTGGTTTGGGATGAAATGAACATGTGAACCCATCTCTAGCATGTCGTGGGAGACACACAATACATGTGCCTCAGAAGATAAAGAGTTGAAAAGAGGTGTGCCAGGTAGTCATTACTTGTTACAAATATTATATTCTTTTCCCCTGGATTTTGTGACATTTGTGATTTTTGTCAGCCTTTTTTTTTCTCTTTTGTCATGCTTACTCCTCTGATTGCAAATAAATCACTTTTGTCCC
>JAQZBX010023114.1:0-31075 GCA_029593785.1 Cabassous unicinctus | reverse complement strand
GCTCATTGTCAGCTGTGCCGCTCATTGTCTGTTTTTTTTTTTTTTAGGAGGCACCAGGAACTGAATCCGGGACCTCCCGTGTGGGAAGCGGGCACTCAACTGCTTGAGCCATATCTGCTCCCTGCTCGTTTGTTTTTGCTCCTTGTCTGCTCATTGTTTTTGCTCGATGTACGCTCATTTTCTTCTCATTGTTTGTCTTTTTTAGGAGGCACTGGGAACTGAACCGGGACCTCCCATGTGGGAGGTGGGTGTTCAACTGCTTGAGCCACATCAGATCCCCCAGAAGTTTAGATTTTAATTGCTTCTTTGTTCTCCTTATTTTTTGTACAATGGTAGTTGGATCTAGAGAGGATTAAATAGATTTGGCTTAATATTCCTTTTTTGAGGGGCAAGGCTATTTCATATGGGGTATTCTCTTCTTTCATCAGGAGACGCAAGTTGTTAGCTGTCTTTTTGTGATATTAGCAACCATAGATGTTCAATGCTAAATCCATTGGTTCATTAAGGATTATAGAATTATGATATTCTAAATCTGGTTTTCTTCATTTATTAGCTAGAATACTTCTACAAAGAGAAATTCCTTTAATCTATTTAGTACTCTTATGGTGTAGTTTATAGAAAAGGGAGGATAAATGCTTCTTTCCCTCCCTCTTCCTTTGTAAACCTGTTTTCAAAAGAGTGAATTAGTTTACTAGCATCTTCAAACTGTAACTGAATATTTTGTTATTATGAATTCATGGATTTAAACATATTTGATATGTTTTCAATCCATTGCATTATTCTTTTATTCATGACCTAATATATTGGCCTAAAGGGTCTATATTTGGCCACTGGAAGCCACTTCAAATTGGCTCCTGGGTCTTTTTTACATGAACCTAGTCATCCCTCTATGTATGGTTTTGCCACCAACTGGATACACTGCTCATTTGTTTACTTTTACTTTTTAATTTTAATTTTGTTTAATAATTATATAAAATAGTTATATAGTTCCAATGTCAAGTGTATAAAATGTACAAAACAAGATATATTCAAAGAAGTCTAGCTTTTCTCCATGTTCATTCTACCTGTTACCTATTTCCCTTAATAGAACATGATTTTTAAAATTATGGTTCATTCTTCCATCATTCCTTTTTTAAACCTCCCCTGTTAAATAATGGTAGTTTACTATATGTAGCCTTTCTTCCTTTTTTTTTTTTTTTTTTCTTAAATTTATTTCTATCCCCCTGTCTCCATTGTTTGCACTCTCTGTGTCTATTCATTTTGTGCTCGTCTTCTTTTTAGGAGGGAACAAAACCCAGGGCCTCCCATGTGGAAGGGAGGCACCTAGTCGCTTGAGCCACCTCCATTCCCTGCTTGTTGTGTCTCTCATTGTGTTTCCTCATTGCATTATCTCGTTGCATCATCTTGTTGCATCATCTTGCCACGTGGCCTGTCACGTGAGCTTGCTGTCTTGCCCATCTTCTTTAGGAGGCACCTGGAACTGAACCTGGGACCTCCCACATGGTAGGCGGGCACCCAACTGCTTGAGCCACATCCGCTTCCCTTCTTCCTTATTTTTAACATTATACCCTGGAGATTATTCCAAAACAGGATATAGATTCAGTTAGCATTCTATTTTTTCAAGCCACATACTACTCTAGTGTGTGGATCATTCAAGCAGTCCCCAATTCATGGGCATTTGAGTTTCTTCCAATCTTTTTTTGCTATTACAAATAATCTTGCAATTAATAGACTGGTATATGTCTTTTTACATTTTGCTCTTATACCTGTGAGATAGAATCCTAGAAATAGGATTGATGAATCTAAGAGTAATACGTATGTAAATAAGCTAGATAACATGAAATACACCTGCATAGAATTGTACCCTTTTAATTCCCAACAATATGTGTGAGTACTCTCCCCCCATAGACCAGCAACAGAGAATGCTGACAAGACTCCATGTTTAAAAATTTAAAAGGTGTGGAAAAGTATCTCAGTTTATTATTTTTTTCAACCTTTTTATTTTGAAATAATTTCAAACTTATAGGTAAGTTGCAAAAACAATACAGAAACAATACACAGAACTCCAAGGTACCCCCCCACCCAGATACCCAGATTTACCAACTATCAGTGTTGTGCCACATTTTCCTCCCTCCCTCCCAGCTAGCTTCTAAACATTTAAGAGTAGGTTTCATAAATCATGCTCCTCTAATACTTAATACTTATATTTCCTGAGAACAAGGACACTTACTTTTGTAATGACCTTGAGTACAGCTATCAAGTTCAGGAAATTTAACTGATTAAAAGCATATAGTCAGTTTTTTTCACTTGTTCCAATAATGTCCTTTTGAACATTTTCTCCTGCATTATTAGATCCAGTCCAAGATCATGCATTGCATTTAATTGTCATTGTCTCTTTAGTCTCTCTTTTAAAATTGTGGTAACAGACATACAACATAAAATTTACCATCTCAACCACTCCCAAGCAGACAATTCAGTGGCATTAATCACGTTCTCAATGTTGTGCTACCGTTACCACCATCTATTACCAAAACGTTTCCTTCACCCCAAACAGAAAGCCTCCACCCTTTAGGTATTAACCCCATACTTCCCTTCCCACTGCCCCTGTTAACTTGTATTCTACTCCCTGTCTTTCTGTGTATTTTTTTTTTCCTGTGTATTTTTAATATGCATTTCTCTTATTATAAGCAGAACATACATTTGACTTAATTTTCCTTACAGTAATATTTCACCAAATATTACAATATTAGTTAGCCAAAGGGGTGCTGATGCAAAATACCAGAAATCAATTAGTTTTTATAAAGGGTATTTATTTGGGGTAGAAGGGATAGAAACTTACAGTTACCAGGCCATAAAGCGTAAGTTTCTTCCCTCACCAAAGTCTATGGTCACGTGTTGGAGCAAGATGGCTGCCAATGTCTGCCAGTATTCAGGCTTCCTGGGGCTTGCCCCTCTCTGGGCTCAGGCTTCCTTCTCTCCACAAGGCCAGCTGTGGACTATCAGGCAGACAGCTCGTCTCTTTTCCCGTGGCCTTCTCTCCTTCCTCATGACCAAGCTTTTCTGTATGCTTACTTCTCCGGGCTTCAGCATTAAAACTCCAACTTCCTTTTTCTGCGGTGCAGTTTCTCTGTGAGCCCTGGCTCATCAAGGGGGTGGGGATGCAATGTCCTACTGACATGGCCCAATCAATGCCTTAATCATTATTTAATCAAGTAAAAGTAAAACCTCTGAATCCAATACACTCTAATATGCCCAGAGGAAAAGACAAGTTTACAAATATAATCCAATATTACTTTTTGGAATTCATTAATAATATCAAACTGCTACAATTACTAACTTAGATTTTTTTCTTTGTTTAAAAGAATGTAAGTGTGGGAGATAAAGTTCTCTATGGTCTCTATGGAGTAGTGGAACATAGTGGCTCGATGAGAGGAGGTCACTACACTGCTTATGTGAAAGTGAGAACACCCTCCGGGAACTTATTGGAACATACCACTGGAAAGAAAAATATACATGGTATGCCATCCTAAATTTATTTACTTTTTGTTAAAAATAAATGAATTCATTCTTCATTTTTTTCTGGACTAGATAAGTTATTATTTCATGGACACCTCTAGTAGATTCACTTTGTTAATGTTATATGAGAAATAACTTCTAAGAGTTCTTAGATAAACTTAGATAATCTTAAATATAAGACTGTACCCTTCTAAGCAATGTGAAGTGACACACAGCTTTTTGAGACCTAAAGTCATTGTGTATTGCAGTGGAGTAGTATATTATTTAATGTTACCGAGAAACACCATGTCCTCAGATTAAAGTTGAAATGGAAAATTTACTGGCTTCGCAAATATATCAGTGAACTAACTTTTTTTTCCTTCTTTTAGTGGAAATTATTCTTTTCCTGGAGCAAATAATGTTTTACAAGGCTATCTAATATTATATCTACTATAAAATTATGATTAAAATATATAATGATAATATTATATCATAAGATATTTAAAATAAAGTGGTACTATTTTGGCAGGGATAACTGTAGTCATCTCTGTAACATTAATGATTTGAAAGAGTTCATTTTGGAAGATGGTTAACCCAAGAAGAAACACTAATGCAGACAGACTTATGTGGTAAGATTTAGCATTACATAAATATAGTTAAATATAGTTTGTGATGAATGTGTTGCTATTTATAATTTAGAATGAGAACATAAAACATACCTTTTGTAAAATTTTATTTCTTTTGCTGTGCTAGGTTTGAAAGAATCTGACAGTGAATCAGCAGGACAGTGGTTCCATGTGAGTGACACTTACGTACAGATGGTTCCAGAATCAAGAGCACTGAGTGCACAAGCTTACCTTCTTTTTTATGAAAGAGTATATTAATTAAATGTTAATTATTAGTGGTAATGATTATTTAGATAACTTTTATTTAAATGCTGCAATAATAACCATAATATGTAATGTGCCTTTGTAGTCTTTTCTCTTCTGTAAGAATAGCATGTCCCTCAAATGCTCCTGAACTTTTTTTTTTTGTTTACCATTTTGGTGAACCCTTTTAAAGCAAATTAAATTTACTCAATAATTTCATATTTATGGTCTTAAAATAAATATAAAAACTTGTTTTTTCCAAAACATTTGTCTTGGGGAAAAAACTTTTTAGTAGTACAAGAAACCACTTTATAATGTGACTCATTATGAGGATTCAGAAATGATGCCAGCCAAATCAAAGCATCCCTTAAAACAGTGTTTCCCAAATGTAAGTCATATGTCAACTTCCTGATTTCATATATATATGAGTGTGTGTGTATGATGTATGTATAAATCCTATGCTATTGTTTACTTATTATTTTCTTAGCCTTACGTATTTTTAGCCTCACGTTTTGAAAACAGCTTTATTTTAAGCAATACTATTCCACATCTTATATGCTAGTTTTTTGTTTTTTTTTCTAATAAACATTAATTGTATAATTACTGAAGAAAAATTGTTTCTTTGTGTACCACTTAAAATCATCTCAGGGATATCAAGTGGTATATGTGTACTGCTGTTTGGGAAACACTGCCTTAACACATGAAATAATGCCTATTATGATATGGTTATATTGTCATCTTTTGTATGATTCAGCTATATAAAAAGGTACACTGTAATTTTAGTAGTATGGGTTGATAAATAATATATTGACTAGCTTATTGCTTTGAGGTTTTGAGAACTAGAAACATATTGAAATGTTTCATCAACATATCATTTGCAGTCCATTCATGGTAGAGTGAAGAGTAATTTGCAAGTGGTTAATCAAGGACAAAATATAATTAAACATAATTTTAACATGCAGAATTGATAAATAGAAGTTACTACTCCATATAGGACCATAGGGTACCTTGGAAATATAAATTACCATGTTATATTTATAAATGATAGGAAATATATCTTATTATATTTAACAGGGAAATATAAAACATTTTCTAGTTCTGTATTTCAGTAAATGTTAAACAGGGTTTTGAGATCACTTTTTGTCTTCAGTGAGCATCATTGATAAATTCAAGTGAAATTGGCTTTTGTTTTAATGGGGCATAAATTTGGCATTTCTGGTTTTCCTTTTTAAATGATAGGGAATATAATAATAGTTTTTCCCCCCTTAGAATATAAATGACTAAACTGTCAAAACTTGGAATGAAAAGTATTACTATTACTTAGGCTTAGATATCAAGAAATAATGGCTACTTTGATATCACATTATTGAATCAAAACATACAACTGCATGGTTCAAGCCTCCTAATCTTTAGTACCAATGACTGATCCTATAGACAAGTGCTGGATAAGTGCCTAGACCCAGTTCATTCTCCCCTTGGGAAGAAAGGATAAGAATAGTGGCTGTAGATAATGTATGGAAATGTTCAACCAACACTCTGACCCTTCTAGAATCTATACGACATTATCAAGGTTGTCATTGCTGCCTTTTGATATGTGGATGAATGGAATTGTTATTAGTGTTAAAGATGGTAATAGTGCACACAATGCAGAGCTTAAAAATGTACATCACACAAAATCTATTTTTAAGTTGTTGAAATTTCCATAGTGTTTTTCTTGATTTTTAACAGTGAATGATGGAGAAATATATCTTTTTAAGTTAGTGTTCTGCAATGTGAGCTTGTGTGCTGTAAAAGGTAATTCAGTGTTTTCTCTTTAATTATAATTCATTAACGTTGAAGATTAGATACCAGAGCACTGGATTAAAGAAAAAAATTAGTTTAATCTCTTTATTTAGGCCAACCATTTTGGTAATGGCAATTACAATTCTTTTTTCTTGCCCCCAAATGTCAGTTATCTGGTCACGTCATTTTTCTCATAGAAAAAGTACTATTAAGAGGCATACACTTTTCATTGGATGGTCACCTGCTTCTACTTTCTTTGATTGCTAGATTTAAAAAAGGGAAAAGGACAGAAAAAAGGAAAGAAAAAGGGAAGGTGGGAGAGAAATAATAAAAGAAAAGACAAGAACATTCTTTTCTGTTGCCTACTGACCCATCCTTTACACAGGTGAAGTCTGAGATGGTGAGTGATGGGTATCTCTTCAAGAGCAAGATCAGGGAAAATGCATGGTTCCTCTCTTCTTAGTTAGGATGCTGGGAAATGCACCAGTGATATAGTCATCAAGTAGCTGATCTCTTAAGTTCTGCTCTGAGTACCAGCTTATACTACCTAATTTTTAATTTGTTGATTATATATTGTGGGTTCAGAACATTAACTGCAATACTTAAAGTAATGCAGTCATTTTTATGCTTAACTTGACAGTTATTCATTCAGTATATAATTAATTGAACACCTGCTATGCGTCAGGCACTGTGCTGACGCTATTTTAATGTGTACATTTCAGGCATTATTGTAGAAGTAACATGCAAATAAAAAACTTTTATTTTCATTTCCTTAGTGTTAAATGAGCTAATTCTGAAATCTCTTTTTTTTTTTATAGCCTAGAGTTTATGAATGCTTTCCCCTGGTCTTCTGGAATTGGAATAAAGTAGACTTTGATGCCTATTTCCTAAGGGTAGCTTTTGTCATAGGAAAAGTGTGTTAAGTTACACATAGGTTTACATTTAAAATTTTGTTTTTTTTTAAATATTTGCAGAACACATTTGCAGGATATTAAATTGTGAGGCCGCTGGTTTTTCATTATTTTTTTTTCTTTGTGTTTTTTCTTGAGGCCACTGTTTTAATGGCAGCTTCCAGATGAACTCAGGAAACAGTATCAATAAATGAGAATGTTTATAGATCCTCAACACAATGATGGTAGTGTTCGGTTAAATGAATTTAAGAAGTAAAATAGAGAAATTTTACTAGCTTTATTTAGAAACTGGTTTACAGGGTATGTCTAACCCCAGTTTCCCCCTAGTTTTCCCATATTTAAAATTATAAAATTTTGCTTGTGTGCCAATTATGTGAATATTTTTGACATAACCAATTATATGTCTTTAAGATTTTGTCATTTAATGCTTTTTTAAATCATGTGAAAACCACCTTTTTAGATGGCCAAGGAGAATGGTGGTTGATCAATTCAAAGAGTTGTTAATATCTGTTTTCTTATTTTAAATATGCCAACAGATCTATTTTACTATAGTGTATTTAATGGCTTCTAGCTCGCATGTATGGTGATTTTAATCAGTGATTTTATATGCTAGCTGAATAAAATTTCCTGAAGATTAAACTGTGAAATGTTATCAGTCCTCCTCTAACTTTTGTAGTTTTTCTTCCTACTTCACTTAAATTCATAATCAATTTATTTTTCTGCATGATACCTGATCCAATAAGCCCAAACCAAATATGTTATGTGCAATAAAATTGAGCCTCTAGATAATATCTAATGCATTATTAAAATGACTATTTTTAGATATTTTAAATGTTTTTGTTCACATAAAAATCATCAATGCAAATCTGTTTAAAAGATGACTATATTTTTAAACATTGGCCATAATGTCATGTCTACTCTTTCATCTTTACCATTTTTTGCAGTGTTTTTAGAAAATAACTATGTAACTTATTGAGCATTTTTTTATGTTACTGTATAAACATGCATAATAAATATTGAATTCTTACTTACCTTATATTTCAACATTGGCCCTGGAGTTTTTGTAATGCACATTATTAACAAAATGTTTTATCTGTCAACACTGTATTTGTTTACTTGGCTACATTCAAAATATCCTCCATATTTTAGAAATTATTCCAGAACAAAATAACATATTATAGGCCATTTTCACCCAGACTTTAGTATCTACCAAAGGGTGACTCTTCACCCTTTCAGATGTTTCTCAAAATAGTTTAGTTAGTTAGATGGAATAATCCATTGTGAAATATTCTGGATTCAATATTTTTTGGGTCATGGATCTCTTTGAGGTTATGATGAAAGTTATAGGCCATCTTTCATCATGATGTTCAATCATTTAATAAGTATTCATTGAGCATCTGCTATATGCTAGGCATTTGGGATACAATAATGAATATGAGAGAGAGAAATATCTCTAAGAAATGAGGACTAAAATAAAGACATGTTAGATAGTAAGTGGAGAAAAATCAAGCAGCATTACCCACAGAGCCACATGGGGAGTCCAGGAGATGAGGGATGCCCTAGAGATAAAAGATGTAGTGATATTAGTCCTGATAGTCCCAAAGGAGAAGCTGTGAATGTTGGGGGAAGAGTGGAGTTTTAGTTGTGGGGCTCCCTCAAGAGGCTGGGAAGGGAAATCTTGGCATTTGCATGTTCCCAGAAAAATCTATGTCCATAGTTTTTGTATGTAATTTCAGAGGTTCATAGACACCCTGAAGCCATTTTCATACATTTTAAAAATTGCACCCAAGCAGAAATATACAAAGTGTTTGCATTCCTGAATGTATTAGGATAGGCTGCGTTATGCTGCAGTAACAACCCAAAATCCTAGTGATTTCACACACCAAAAGTTTATTTCTTGCTCATCCACAGACCACTGAGTCTGGGCAGTCTGCAAAGGGAACTGTTCTCCAGCTCATGACATCGTAATCCAGGCTGATTCAATCTTGTTCTCTACCTCAGTATGGCAGGGGAAGAGAACACTAGGTCTTGCACCAATAATCAAGTTCTTTATCTTGGGCCTGTCACTGACAATCCATTCACCAGAAGTAGTCACATGGCCCTGCCTAATTGCAAGGAGGGATGGGTAAAAGTAAGTCTCCCATTGACTCAGAGGAAGATGGGATATGTGAGCACTAAATGTTTCCACTACAGTCCACCCTTCTGGTCACCAAATACTCAGCTCACTCTTCTTTCTACACATGGAAAACATTAACTCCATCTTCAAAGGAACTAGCCCCAAAGTTCTAACCAGGTAAAGCTTTATCCTCTGAGACCAGGCTCTCTAGATGTGCTATGTCAGGTCTGATGTTGCTCTCACTGGTCTGGAGACCCAGGGGAAAAAAAAGGTATCTTCAGTTTACCACACATTTAACGTCCAATGTGAAACAGAACTATAACCACGATAAAAATTCTCATTCATAAATGGAAAGAAGAATGGGAGATATTGTCAGAGTCGCCTATGCTGGATATGGAATGTTCATGATCTTTTTTTTTCTCTCTGTTCTCTAGGAAGAATTCCCTTGTCCATCATTCTCTGTGGCCTACATGCCACCCTCTGGAAGGATTTTTTATTTTCCTCCTTGGCTCCATCTGAAATGACTGTTGAGGAATATGCTATCCGTGGTAGCTGCATAGATTTTTTTAGTCCCATTTCCTAGATAACTGGGGGCTGAAATTTTTATTTTGTTTTGTTAAGTTTGGAATAGTCACAGTTTTTAGGTGAGGTTTATGGTGTCTTTGTCAGTACAACTCTTAAAAATTTAGTAGGCCGCTTTATCTGTTTCCAGTCTGATCCATATGTCAGTAACTGTACCTGAGTTTTTGGAGACATGTAGTTATTGGGTTGGCTTATTTCTTTGCTGTCCTGTCCCTATACCTCTCTCCTGACTTTATGGCAGATAATTGATGGGAGAGCCATACTCTTAACCAGATCTTCACCCTCAGGCATTTTTTTTCCAGCAAAGGTTGGAACTCTTAATCCACTGACAAATTTTTCACAATAGGTGGGAAGTCTACACCCTAGTTGTGATCTTGGCCACAAGACTTAGATTTAATGATTCTTTGTCCCTTAAAGTCTTTTTCAAGTTTTATTTTATAGTGCTTGGAGCTTAAAAATATAACCCTATGAGGCACTATATTTCTGGTTGCCTTTATTCCCCTCTCAGCTTTTACAAACCATTCATTCTTTCCTGGCTCCACTTATTCTTATAAGATCTTGCCAAGTGCATCCAAAAGCACCCAACATAGAATAATATTTTGTATTTCAATGTTTTCCCCTAGCCTGAAATTCATTAGGTACATTATTTGCCTTTCAAATAATGTGGTTAGCAGTTAAGATAGGTTACACTTATGCTGTATTAAAAAGTGACCCCAAAATCACTGACGCTTATTTTGTGGTCTTGCAAAGTGCTCTGCACATTTGGGAATCTTACTGGCAACTGTTTTCCATGAAACAACTCACTGATCTAGGCTGACAGAGGCTCTATCAACCTGTAATTGCATAATCTGAAATATGCAGTCTCCTTGGTTGATGGAACAGTGCACCAAATCTTGTAAGCTTTGGCCCAAAAGTGATGTGCATCATTGACCATTGGCCAGAACTAATTCACAAAGTCCTCCCAACTTCATGGAGGCTTTGGAATGAGGTTTGCTGTATACCCTGAGGCCATGACGAATCAAATATTGGTGAACTAATAATGTCTAAAATGACATACAAATGAATATATGTAAGAATATATGCCAATCAGTGAACTTAACTAGGATCACCTTACTTTCTCCAATCTGGCCTAAATGACCAATACTGCGTAAGAATCCTGTATGGTCCATTATTGATAAGTAATTGAAGTAATTACTTTATATCATCTTCATACTTCATTATTGCAGGCATTCTCACTGTTTTCTAGGAGATTTTTAAGTAATCAACCCACTTAAGAATTTAAAGAGTTTTAATTTATAATAATTTGCTTGGAGTTAGTCTTAAATTTTAAGATGAAAGTGAAATGGGACTTAACACTGTAAAAGTTCAAATCTGAAGAAGCAGGCATACTTCCTAACTTCTGTATCTTTTCCACATCTTATTTAGCTTTCTTCCGTTTTCCCTAGAGGATAAGTTATTTCCATAATGCAAGGTACTAAGTTAGACATCTCCTCCTAGAATCTTCTACTGCAAACACTCTGTGAACAGAGAAGTTAATTTAAAATTTATTTTACACAATCCTCTGATTGTTAGTCATAAACAGCAGATTGCCATGACTGGCAAGATGGTGGCTGTTATAGCACTTGCTGATTGGGGTGCAGAATGACCAGACAATGGATAGCAGTTCAGGTAGATGAAAGCTGTCCAGCCATGTGGAAGACACTCTAACATAAACAACAACAAAAAAACACATTCTGAGAAAGTCCAGTGTTGCAATACATGCAGTTGACTGATGTCTCTTCAGATCATAAAGTTACAGGGAAACCCTAGAAGATGGTGGTGAAGGAAAGAAATGAAGAGGGCGGGGGTGGTCCTCAGCTGGGTTTCTTCACTCAGCGCGGCAGAATAGAGACACTGCACTAGGCTAGGAAGGAAAAGAGCGTTTATTCACTGGTGGGAGACCAGAGATCATCTCAAATCAGCCTCCCCATTAAGGGGTTTTTCTCACAGAATTTATGCCAGTTGAAACAAAGAAAGTTAATTATCAAGATGACATTCCTAAAGAGGGTCCAGAAAAAACAGTGTTTGCTTTAATTTAAAAAAACACATGGTACCTAGGGTCTGGTAATCCTGGTGTGATAAGAATGGGGGGTGGCAGTATGGATATGAATGTACAGATAATGACAGATGTGAAGATACAGATAACAATGGATGTGAGTAAAGACGAGGAAGTGCATAGTTATACATTTTTGGTGGAGCTAAATCTGGTTAATATTAAATCCGTAGCTCTGTGTGCCTCCTGACAGGTGAGCAAGAGTTATATTGAATTTTTCTAACATTATAAGGTACAGTACAATGCCTTAATATTTAAGCTATACAGGGTTTCTCTAGTACTACAATTTCCTCCTGATTAAATATCTGTTTACAATCTTAGAGATTTGGGCATCATCAATCTGTCTACTTCCTGCTGAGATGAAGCGATATTAGGGTTTTTTCTGGTGAAAGGTGAGATCCATGCAATGGAGATACTGTTACTTGGACATTCCTTTTTCTGGGGCACTAGTCTGGAGAGGCTATAGGCTCAAAGAGTTCAGTAGCCTTCAATCACATAGAAATAAAAAAAGATGTGATTAGTTTTAAGATAACTTACTTATGAGGCAGGGGAAGTTGTGTAGGAACAGAATTTCAAGGAACAAAATGAAGGGAGCTATGCTGATATTTAGTGAGGTTTGTTTATGCGGAAAACCCAAAAGTGTAGGTTAGCTAGGCTCTAAATGATCCCTGTGACTAGGAGAGAGATTAGAGCAAGAAAGCAAGGCCAGAAAGGGTGTCAAGTTAAAAATTCAGGTTGGGGTTTCACTGGGTATGGAGGGTGTTTCCTGAAAAGTCATTTAAGGTTGCACCCAAAGATCTAACATAGTGGATAGTAGTTAATTCAGACTAGCATGCATGTTACCTATATACTCATTCAAAAAAAAAACACAAAACTATTTTATTGATACATATTAATAAAGCATACAATTCATCCAAAGTGTACAATCAATGGTATTTGGTATAATCACATAGTTGTGCATTCATCACTTCAATCTTTATTAGAGCATTTTCATTATTTCAATAATAATAAACAAAAAACAGACAAGAAAATTCTTCACCTCTCAATCTCTCTATGCTTCCCCTGCTGAACATAGCTGCTATTTCTGGCTATTCTTACACATTTATTTATTTATTAAGCAGTTTTATTGAAATATACTCACATACCATACAAACTATCCAAAGTGATAATCAATGGCTTTTAGGATAATGACAGTGTTGTGCATTCATCACCACAAAAAATTTTTAGAACAATTTCATAATCCAAAAAGAAAAACTCCACATTCCTTAACAGTCTTTCCCCAGCCCTATATAACCACTAATCTAATTTCATCTTCATAAATTGATTTATACTTACATTTTACATAAATGGAACCATACAATATATAGTACTTTGTGTCTGGTTTCTTTCACTTAGCATAATGGGTTTTATTTGTCTGATATTAACATCTTGTAATTTTAACATACATTTGTTCAGTTTCAAAGAAAAATGGTCTTGTGTATGCAATTTTACCCATACTCATATTTCACAAGCGGTTTTACTATGCTATACAGTTCCATGTTACATTTTTAAGCCTTCCTTTTAGTAATATACATGACCTTAGACTTTCCTTTTAAGCCACTTTCATACCCACATAATAATACTGCTAGTTATAAACGCTATGTTGGGCTTTCACCTTTTCTATTCATTCCAAAGATTAACACACATCCTTTTTTTTTTACCAATTCTGCACAAGTTAACCCTCAGCTTTCCATTCTCTAACGTCATTCTATTTTCTGGTGACCCATATTCAAGTTATTAACTCCATGAGATTACACAATATATTTAGTTCATAGTAGTGCAACCATACAGTGTTTATCCTTTTGTTTCTGGCTTTCTTCACAAAACAAAATGCCTTCCAGGTTCATCCATGTTGTCATATGCTTCACAACTTCATTTCGTCTTATAGCTGCATAATATTCCATCTTGTGAATACACCACAGATTGTTTATCCTTTCATCAGTGGATGGACACCTGGGTTGTTTCCATCTTTTGATAATCATGAATAATGCCACTATGAACATCGGTGTACAGATGTCTGTTCATGTCAGTGCTCCCAGTTCTTCTGAGTAGTGGTATCGCCAGCTCACATGGCAAATCCATATTCAACTTCTTTAGGAACTGCCAAACAGTCCACTACAGTGGCTGTACCATTCTACATTCCCACCTAAAGTGAATAAATGTTCCCTTCTCTCCACATCCTCTCCAACACTTGTAGATCTCTGTCTTTTTAATAGTGGCCATTGAAATAGGTGTGAAATATCTCACTTTAGCTTTGATCTGCATTTCCCTAATCTCTAGTGATGTTGAACATTTTTCATGTGTTTTTTGGCCATTTGTATTTCTTCTATGGCAAATGCCTGTTCAAGTCTTTTGCCCATTTTTTAAATGGGGTCATTTGTCTTTTTATTATAATATCCTGGATATTAAACCCTTATCAGATATATGATATCCAAATATTTTCTCCCATTGAGTCAGTTGCCTTTTCACCCTTTTGACAAAGTCCTGTGAGGTGCAAAAGTGTTTGATTTTAAGGAGGTCCCATTTATCTATTTTTTTCTTTTGTTACTCATGCTTTGGGTGTAAGATCCAAGAAACTACCACCCACCACCAGATCTTGAAGATGTTTCCCTGTATTTTCTCCTAGGATTATGGCCCTGGCTTTTATATTTATGTCTTTGATCCATTTTGAGTTGATTCTTTTATAGGGAGTGAGAAGGGGTCCACTTTCCTTCTTTTGGTTATGGATATCCAGTTCTCCCAGCACCATTTGTTGAAGAGACTGTTTTGTCCTATTAAAATGCACTTGGTAGGTTTGTCAAAAAAACAATTGGCCATAGAGGTGAAGGCTTATTTCTGGACTCTCAATTCTATTCCACTGATCAATGTGTCTATCTTTATGCCAATTCCATGCTGTTTTGACCACTATAGCTTTGTAATGTTTCAAGGTCAGGCATTGAAATTCCACCCATATCGCTCTTCATTTTTAGAATGCTTTTGGCTGTTGGGGTGCACTTTCCCTTCCAAATGAATTTGGTAATTGTCTTTTCTATTTCTGTAAAGTAGGCTGTTGGAATTTTGATTGGTATTGCATTGAATC
Source organism: Cabassous unicinctus (assembly GCA_029593785.1). Taxonomy (NCBI): domain Eukaryota; kingdom Metazoa; phylum Chordata; class Mammalia; order Cingulata; family Chlamyphoridae; genus Cabassous; species Cabassous unicinctus. The sequence continues at coordinate 16,110 of JAQZBX010023114.1, read as the reverse complement.
TATAAATCAGTTTGGGTAGGATTGAGATTCACATTATTTAGTCTTCCAATCCATGAAAATGGAATGTCTTTCCATTTGTTTAGGTCTTCATTTATTTCTTTTAGCATTGCTTTGCAGTTTTCTACATATAGGTCCTGTACTTCTTTGGTTAAATTGATTCTTAGGTATTTCAGTCTTTTTGTTGCTATTGTAAATGAATTTTTCCCCTGATTTCCTCCTCAGATTGTTCAATATTAGTGTACAAATACATTACTGATTTTTGTGTGCTCATTTTGTATCCTGCCAATTTGCTGAACTCCTTTATTAGCTCAAGTAGCTTTGTTGTAGACATTTCAGATTTTTCTAAATATAAGATCATGTCATCCACAAATAATGAGAACTCTACTTCCTCTTTTCCTATTTGGATGCCTTTCATTTTTTCCTTGTCTAATTGCTCTAGCTAGAAATTCTGACACAATGTTAAAAAGCAATGGTGACAGTGGGCATCCTTGTCTTGTTCCCAATATTAGAAGGAAAGCTTTCAACCTTTCCCCATTGATTACGATGTTGGTTGTGGGTTTTTCATATATGCCTTTTATCAAATTGAGGAATTTTACTTCTTTTTCTATCTTTCAAAGTGTTTTTATCAAGAATGAATGCGGGATTTTGTCAAATGCCTTTTCTGCATCAATCGATATGATCATGTGGTTTTTTCCTTCAGTTTGTTAATGTAGTGTATTATGCTCATTGATTTTCTTATGTTCAACCACCCTTGCATACCAGGAATAAATCCCACCAGTCGTGATGTAGAAGTCTTTTGATATGCTGTTGGATTCTATTTGCAAGCATTTTGTTGAGAATTTTTGCATCTGTGGCAGTTTGATATTATTTATGAATTCCAAAAAGAAACACAGATTATGTTTGTAAACTGGTCTGTTCTGGCATGATAACCCTTTGATTGTATTGGTTTCACCTGAAAAGTGTGATTAAATTATGTTACAATTAGGGCTTTGATCCAACCATGTCATTAGAGTGCGACTCAGCTTCAAGTCCTGCCCCCTTCGGCTGGTAAAACAGACTCTCCCACAGAAGTAGACACACAGAAGTAGATACGCAGGAAGAGAGAGTGCTCCCCAGACATGGCCCCGGGAAGAGAGAGGAGCCTGATAGTCTACAGCTGACTTTGTGGGCAACTGCAGAAACGTTTTTAACATGAATGGGACGGCATTGGGATCTCTGAAATGGAGAACTGGCTCTAGAGGCAGGGTAATAGGGGGTTGGGAAGCACGGGGGTGGCTCTGGGGGCCTGAGGAAGCTTGAAGAGGTGGCCATGTAAGGCTGGTACCTGGCTTGCCCTCTTGTTCCAATTATTTCCACGCTGCCAAGAAGCTTTTGGGGCCAGAGGGAGAGGCCCCAACAGAAAAAATAAGAAGCCCCCAACTTAAGATGGCATTTGGGGACTGATGCATCCCACTCCGGTCCTGATATGACTGCAGCTGATTTCTGCTTCACAGAGACTCTGCCCTCCCAGGATAAGAGGGAGATGGGGTGGGGAGGGTGGTCTCCGATCCAGCTCACGTTTCCTGACCCTTCATCCCTGTGCCAGGTGAGGGCTGGGATGAGTGGCTTGTAAGGGGTTCTGGTCCAACCTGGGGCCGGGGGGAAAAAGAAGGCTGAATAGGGGAGGGAGGAGGAGCTGGAGCGAGGCGTGCCTGAGAGAATCTTCCAACTGGAAAACTCTCTCATTCCACAGACAGGGAAACTGAGATTCAGCAAGGGGAAGTCATGGGCCCAAGGTCACGCTGCGAGCCCAAGGCAGAGACAGGATTTGAATCCAGATGAACTGGCTTTCGGGAGACCTCGGCAAACCAAGGGAAAAAGAGGGGAAGGGCAGAGAGCGTCGCTCCGGGGGCCAAGGAGCGCCGGGCTCACCTGGTAATTGTCCAGTTGCTCTTTGGTGAAGATCGTCTGCTTGTTCCCCATGGTGGCCGCGACGCCGTCGCTCGCCCGCCCGGGCGCCGTCTCCCATCAGCGCCAGGAGCCTCGCGCCCCGCGCCCGCGGCCCTCGCCAGGCCCACAGCCGGCAGCATCCACCACGGCCGGCCCCGCGGCCCTTCTCCGCCCCTCCTGGCCTCTCGCCCGGAGCAGGGCCTACAGCTGACTTTGTGAAGAGACTAGAGCAGCTGAGCCTGGAAAGAAACGAGCCCTGGGGAGAGTGACAAGCCTTATGTCAGCCTACAGCGGAGATCAGAAGAAGATGGGACCACGGACCCTTAAGAGGAAGGAGGAAGGCTGAACCCTCACAGACATCGCCTGCCATCTTGCATCAACATGTGGCAACAGACTTTGGGTGAGAAAGTACCTCTTCTGGTACCTTGAGTTGTACACTTTAGGGCCTGGTAACTGTAAGCTTCTACCCCAAATAAATACCCTTTTTAAAAGCCAACAGAGTTCTGGTACTTTGCATCAGCATAACAGCATCGATGTTCATTAGAGAGATTGGTCTGTAATTTTCTTTTCTTGTAGTGTCTTTATCTGGCTTTGGTTTTAGGGTGATGTTGGCTTCATAAAATGTGTTGGGTAATTTTCCCTATTCTTCAATTATTTGGAAGAGTTTAAACAGGTTGGTGTTAATTCTTCTTGAAATGCTTGGTAGAATTCACCTGTGAAGCCATCTGGTCCTGGACATTTCTTTGTTGGGAGATTTTTGATGACTGAGTCAATCTCTTAATCTCTTTAAATGTGATTGGTTTGTTAAGTACTTGTATTTCTTGTAGCATCAGTGTAGGTTGTTTGTGCATTTCTAAGAATTTGACCATTTCATCTAGGTTGTCTTGTTTGTTGGCATACAGTTTCATAAAATTTTGCCTTATGATCCTTTTTATTTCAGTGGGGTCAGTCATAACTTTCCCCCTTTCATTTCTGATTTTATTTGCATCTTTTCTCTTTTTTCACTTGTTAGTCTAGCTAGGCGTTTGTCCATTTTATTGATCTTCTCAAAGAACCAGCTTTTATTTTGTTGATTTCCTCTATTGTATTTTTGTTCTAAATTTCATTTATCTCTGCTCTAATCTTTATTATTTCTTTCCTTCTGCTTGCTTTGGCAATGGATTTCTATTCTTTTTCTAGTTTCTCCAGTTGTTCAGTTAGATCTTTGATTTTAGATCTTTCTTTGTTTTTAATATAGGCATTTAGGGATATAAATTTTCCTCTCAGGACTGCCTTTGCCTTTACCATAAGTTTTGGTAAGTTGTGTTCTCATTTCATTCATCTCAAAATATTTACTAATTTCACTTACAATTTATTCTTTGCCCCACTGATTGTTTAGGAGTGTGTTGTTTAGCCTCCTCACTTTTGCAAATTTTCCCTTTTCCTGTCTATTATTGATTTACAGTTTCACCCATTATGATCTGAAAAGGTGCTTTGTATAATTTCAGTCTTTTTATATTTATTGAGACCTGCAATGTGACCTAACATATGGTCTATCCTGGAAAAAGATCTATAAGCACTTGAGAAGAATGTATAACCTGCTGAGTTTGGGTGCAACGTTCTGTATGTGTCTGTTAGGTCTAACTCGTTTATCATATTGTTCAAGTTCTCTGATTCCTTATTGGTCTTCTGTCTAGTTGTTCTATCAAATGATGTGAGTGGTGTGTTGAAGTTTCCAATGACTATTGTAGAGAAGTCTATTTCTCCCTTCAGTTTTACCAGAGTTTGCCTCATGTATTTTGGTGCACCCTGGTTAGGTGCATAGATATTTATGACTGTTATTTCTTCTGGTTGATTGTCCCTTTAATTAGTATATAATGGCCTTCTGTATATCTTATAACTTTAATTGCATTTAAAGTCTATTTTATCTGATGTACTAATAGCTACCCCTGATCTTTTTTGGTTACTCTTTGTGTGGAATATCTTTTTTCCAACATTTCATTTTCTGCCAGTTTATCCCTGGGTCTAGGGTGAGTCTCTTGTAGGCAGTATATGGATGGCTCATGTTTTATTATCCATTCTATCAGCCTGTATCTTTTGATTGGGGAGTTTAATCCATTCACATTCAATGATATTACTGTAAATGAATTATTTATTTCCGCCATTTTATTCTTGAGCCCTAACTGCCCTGTAGCACGAGCTGACTCTAGGAGCTCCTTACTCTGCCACCATCTTGCTGGTTGTTCCCCTCCTATCATTTTAAATTTGGAGACCTAGTAGATAAAATTCTAAGGCAAACTCGCATTTCTCCCATCTTTCCACACCCAGCCCATCCCCCATCTTTCCTAAACTGGTTTTAATGAGTCACTTGAATTCAGTCCAGGTTAGAAGGAGAGCCTGGGATTAGGGTAGGCTATAGAAAGATTGTGGAGGAATTCAGGACAGCTTTTTAGTTTTTTCCCTTTAAATAGTTTCTTTAGTCAGATTTTATATGACTTTTTTTAAATACTGCTGGGCTTTCTAATTTGGTCTCCAGGAGTGTTCATTTACCCATGTAAGCACTTATTTAATTTTTAGCAATTTGAATAGAACTCTTTTAAGAATATTCATTTGTTAATTTAATATTACCGGGAAGCAGCTGTGGCTCAATTGGATGGGCTCCCGTTTACCATATGGGAGGCCCCGGGTTCGATTTCTGGGGCCTCCTGGTGGAGGCAAGCTAGCCTGCGCGGCGCAGCGAGCTGGCGCTGCAAGATGACGCAACAAAAGGAGACAAGCAGACACAAAGCAAATGGACACAGCGAGCACAAGCAGCAAGGGGGGATAAATAAATCTTTAAAAAAAAAAAATTTGATATTACCATCCAGAGGTATGAAAATATACACCAAACAAGCAGACAAACGCAAATAGAGTTAGACACACCAACAGAAACATAAAACTCACTAATTTGACATATAATTCTCACTCCTTTGGTATGGCTGTCTCCACACTCTCCATTATTTCACATCTCTGGTTTTTACTGCTTTTAAGATCTCCTCTGGGATCAGTGTTGCCTGTAATATGCAAGCTTGTTCATGGAAACACTTTTATCGGTAACCAGGAACCAGTTAGGAATACTTGAGCAGTATAAATGCAGTTAAGCACTAATTTAGCAGTTTAGACAGACAGACATTTAACACTTATATATTCTGGATTATTTTTCAGGAGTACACTTAACAGACAGGCTTAATGTTCAGGAGTATATCTGATGGACAGATTCAAAGTTCAGGAGTAAGCTATTGATTCAAAACTGAAAAAGTTTTTCCTTTATCCACTAGAAAATTTACTAATTCCTCACCCACTTGGAATAAGACCTGAGGTTTCTTGTGGGTGATTAGGATCCTTTCCAAACTGGTGTAAAGTGCCCCTGGGTCCTGTCACTCTAGGTGGCTATATTCATTCCCTGTAAATTGTGGGTATTGGGCTGCAGGATTAGGAGTCTTTGGTGTTCTTTTCCTTGCAAGACGGGACATTCTCGCTTCTGATGCCCATCCTCCTTGCAGTAAGCACACTCCTGGTGGCCCAGAGGCTTTCTAAGGGCCCTGGAGGTCTTACCTCTCATTGGTTCCCTCTGTTGCTGGAGGGTTTTGCTCAGGACTGCTCCTAAAAGATTAGCATTTAATTTAGCTTTTAATACGATTGTTTCCTTCTGATGATTTTCCTGGGCCACTTCTTGGTCATAGAACACCTTGAAAGCAATCTCTACCAGGGCTGAAGTTGATAGTCCTAGCCCTCCTACTTTTTGCAATTTCCAATGAATATCAGGAGCACTCTAACAAATAAAAGATTGATTAACATTTTGCCTGTTAACAAGATCTTCCAGGTCTAAGTCTCTTGAGGAATACGGATGGATTTTCATCCAGCTCTTGGACAATTTCCTGAATTTTGCCAACTATATTGATCTGATGTTGACAACAGAGTATGAACATAAAAATAGTCCTAGGTTGTCCTTGGTCATCTGTTTCTGCAGGTACTTGCCAGAGAGGGAACTGGCCCTCGCTTTACCCTACTGAGGTAGAAGTGCCCTGCCTAAAAGATACACCACTCCAGGTGTGGAGTGGGGAGGCCATTTCTGAGGGATCTAATGGCAATTAAGATCTGTTTTCATCCCCCTGATATGGAGCTGGGGGAGGTATAGGAGCAGTGGCATTATTTGAGACAATAATAGTATCTAAGAGCTGATCAGATAAGAGTCAGGAAGGTTTTTTTTTTTCTGGTTTCTATTCCCCTTGTCTTTGCAATTATTTAATTCCGGCTTTTGTACAAACAGTTGATTAACTAATTCCTTAGCCAGCTGGGGATGCAAGTCATCATTTTCTCTAGTTTTAGTTTGCTGGGGACCTGGGACCTGACTAACTGGCAATACACCAATGCCATAAAACATTGGATGTGAGGAATTTCATCCCACTTATTTAAACTTCTATAGAATTGGTCTAACTGTAGAATAGTATTACACTCTGAAGATCCTTGTGCTGGCCATTTCTGCTTACCTTCTAATGCATATTGAGGCCAGACTTCCTTACAAAGGTGAATCATTCTCTTTTTAGTCACAGGTTCATACCCAAATTGTTCCCAATGTTTAAGGATGCAACCCAGTGGCTTGCTTTTTCCCTTCATTTCTGAACTCTGGTTATTTACCATTCTAGTTAAGAAGTACAGAAACCAAGACCTAGGCCACCAAGCTCAGCAACACTTCTTATGCCAGGGTCTGCTCCCTTTCCTATTCCAAAACCAAACCAAACCAACCAACCAACAAACAAAACAACAAGTGTGGCAATTACCACTTACAGCTTTGGCAGGAAATAATGTGCCACTGAGGGTACTGAGAATAACAAACACACATACACACCACACACACAAAATGGCACCTGTTTTCCTTAGTAGTCTGCTGCTGTTAGGGATCCTGGATGCTGGAGGCAAGAGACTCCTGTCCAGTTCTCAGAGCAAAACATTCTAGTGGCCACAGAACCCAGGTTCGTGAATGTCTAACCTAGGGGTTCGGTCTACCAGTCCACCAAGCAGTGTTGCTCTCACAAGGATGGTGGCCCCACATTGGGTGCCAAATTGAAACGGGGCCAGGGTGGTCCTCGGCTGGGTTCATTCACTCGGTGCGGCATAGACAGACACACTGAACTAGGCTAGGAAGGAAAAGAGGATTTATTCCCCTGCGGGAGACAGGAGAGGTACAACCTCAAAGCAGCCCCCCCATTAAGACTTTTTCTCAGATTTTATAACAGTTGAAACAAAGAAAGTTATTTATCAGGGTGACAATCCTAAGGAGGGTCCGGAAAAAATAGTTTTGCTTTAATCTTAAAATATACATGGTACCTAGGGTCTGGTAATCTTGGGGTACTAAGGATGTGGCACAGGGAACAAAACATGAGGTGTTCAATACTTTTTTCCATTTGGCAATGGGTTTTCAGAACAATTGGCCTACACTAGCACCATTGTTGCTCAAAGTAGTATTTCAGTGAACAAATGCAAACGTGCTTTCCATGTGCTAAAAACCATGCTAAACACTTAGAGGGTAGAAGCGGGGGGAAAAAATCCCTACTGGAAATTTGGTTCCATTTCACTGGGGAAACAAGCAATTAATTACAAGATGGCTATAGGGAATGGGACATATGAAAGTTTTACTAGGACAATCAGGTTTCACAGAAAACAGTTTCTCTGATTAGAATGTTTCTCTAAGACATAAACTTCAAAATCAGGCCCAATGCAGAAAACAAAATACAGAAGTTCTCTGAGCAAAATGAGAGATAACCACAGTTAACGCGTTGACAGTACCTCGTTGTTTTTTTTCTCTAAGTGATTTTTGAAATCATATTAGTCTGTTGAATCATCTTTTCTTATTTGAGTTAAGTGGAAATTAGAGAAAGGGTCAAAAGAATGGCGTTTTCCTTTTGCCTGGAGTAGTATCCTCACACAGCATAGTGTTACCAGGTGTAATCAGTGAAGGACTCCCCAAAAAGAAAGGTTTATTTCAAGGGCCACTTGGATTTGAGGCCCAGTACATCTTTAGCTATTGAGGACTTTCCTCTAGTGCTGATCCGGGAGAATCTGAGTCTGAAGTGTGTTATTAAGGAATACTGAATTTCATGCTTGGGCATCTATTTTTTTTCCGCATCTATCTGTATCTATCTTTTTTATCCATCTATGCACTAGTGTAATTTGCACATCAAATTTTGCATATTTTGCTAAAGTAACGATTTCCAATGAAAATGTGGATACTTAGTGCACTCTCATCACTCACAAAAAAGTTTCATATTACTTCCTAGAAAAGATACTTTCTAAGATTTAGTTAAGAAATAAATACAGTAACATTGGCACATTTTAATTTTCCTTGTAACTTGTATCTTCTAGCTTGGAAATTGATACTTTTGATATTTGAATAAAACACGGTGGAAACGAAGTGTTCTTTTCGAGGTATTGCATTGCCTAAGCCCTTTCGGGAGGCCATCTTGTTAGGGGACAGAAGTAGCAGGACAGAAACTTCACGGTCACCTTCCCCGTTCTTTCACGGGAACGGAAAAAATCGGGATTAGGGGCGGGATACAGTGGAGCAAGCGTCCCAGGCGGGGGCGTGGCGCTTTGAAGTTAACAAAGATAGAAACCGCTGAAGGGTCAGCCAAGGTCTCCAACACCGCTACCGATCCAAACTAGCCACTTTTAGTAAGTCCTGTCTACCCGAAGGTGAGCTCTTGATTGCCCTCAGTGAGAGCGAATCCTGGAGTGCTCCAAAGATTCCGGCTAGACCCCGGCCAGCCTGAAATTCAGCTCTGGGCGCACGAAGCAACTTGCCAGAGTTGGTTTCTCTTTGACCCTGGGGTGGCTCCGTAGTCTGAAAGTGGTACCGCCAACTCAGCCCCTTCTCCAAAGGTGTGTTCCTAGGGGAGAACATACTTTCCTTTAAAGGTATACTTGGCTAAACTATGAAATTTAAGAGCGCTGTCTAAAACACTTGGGCTACTGGCTTTCTGCCCACTGTAAAGATGAAAATGGGTCAGGCATGGCGCCGGTTACTGAAGAGGTAATGTGCGGAAGTGTTCAGACAGTTGCGTGATGTTGGCTACGGAGTTGAGGTGGTTTAGCCCATACCAAAAATGGCGTCGAGGCGCGTCAGCCTGGCACAGTCACGTGTTCGTCGACTAGGCTTAAGGATAATATGGCTTCGGGAAACAAACGGATGTTATTATTATTCACTTCCGGGTGAGACTAACCGGGCGCCATCTTGTCTTGTTCGTGAAGAAGTAGAAGCATCGAACGGGTTGGAGAAGGTATTGCAGGAGCGGTGGCGACAACAGTGTTCCGGCACCGGGGTGGGTAAGTGATGGGGAACAATTACACGTGAGGACTTGCCGGGCCATTACGATCTTCTTGGTTTCTGTGTCTGCTTGGCGTGACCGCTGGAACCTCATCCCTTTAAAGCGGCGGCGTCCACTCGACTTGGTGGATCAGAGAGGTGCTTTCCGTGAAAGGAAATCTTCTATTAAAGAGAGTGCTCATAACTCCTTATAACTACGATAGTTTCTTCTCGGATGAGAAGAGACTAATTGTTGGGTTCCTGGCCGTCCGTTAAGCACTGCGCGTGCGCAATGGGAAGCCCCTTATGGGCAGGGGGTGCTGGGGGGCGGAGGAGGCGGGGGCCGCGACCTGGAGCTTCAGACCAGTGCGGCGCCGACTACGCAGGCGCGCCCAAGGGCGAATGCGTACTGTTGACTCAAATTCGGTTTCTTAGTTTGTGTTTTTCCTGTGTTCTTATACGATGATGGACGTGTGTTAAGATTTATGAGGCAAAAAGGTAGTGTCCAGTATTTCAATTATAATTCCCTATAGTGGCTATTACTGTCATCCGATAATGGACACTCGGCAAATTTTGTTGTCGGTTGGTAATTCATAGAAGAGCTTGTTGAATTGGCATTCTAAATTGCGCATTAATCGCTTCTTCTCCCTCCACAGATAAATCAAAATAACTTGGAATTTATCATTTGAGTGCAACAGGGCGAAAACAACAAAAACTAAGCAGAACACTAACACCCGTGGGGTTATTCAGTAAAGTATCAAGGAACTGTAGGGAAAGTAACAGTAAATCAGTTGTTTTTTTCCAAAGATGTTCCTGAAAGACTCTACATTTAAAAACAATTGAAAGACTTTACTTTTTATAACCGTTTTAGATTTAGAGCAAAATTGAGCAGATATTGGCAGTGTTCCCGTGTAGCCCTACACAGTTTTTCCTATTACTAACATAAGATCTTAGTACTTATTATGGTAGGTAAAGTACATTTGTTACAATGAATCAATATTGATACATTAACTAAAGTCCCTAGTTCATTAACATTTCCTTAGTTTTTATTATATGTCTTTTTTCTATTCCAGGATCCCATCCAGGCTACCACATTACTTGTAGTTGTCATATGTTCCTAGGCTCCTGTAGGTTGTTACAGTTTCTCAGACTACTTGGTTTTGACACTTTGACAGTTTTGAGAGCTGATCAGGTATATTGTAGGTTGCCCCTCTATAGGAATTTGTCTGATGGCTTTTTTTCATGATTAAACTGAGGTTATGGATTTTTGGGAGGAACATCACAGAAGTATAGTGTCATTTTCATCACATCATATCAAGGCTATGTACTATCAACATGATTTATCACTCTTAACATTTACCTTCCTCAAACATGTCTGAAGTAGTGTTTGCCAGGTTTCTCCACTGTGAAGTTACTCCCCCCTCCCCCCCTTTCCTTGCTACTCTTTGGAAAGAATACACTATGTGCAGTCTACACTTAAGGAGTAGGGTAGTTTACTTAAGGTGGAGTATCCCCATAATTTGTTGGAATTCTGAATGGAAATTTGTCTCTTCCCTCTCATTTATTTATTTAATACATATTTATTAAATATGTACTCATGTATATATTTTTAAAATAAAATTTTACTGAAGTGTATCATTCATACATGAACATACATAATAAATGTATAGTAAAAGTTGTGAACTTACAAAATACACACTCAAATTGTCATTCAGGGTCCCCATATATCACCTCACTACCAACACCTTGCATTGTTGTGAAACATTTTGGACTCATGTATTTTATACTTCAGATTATAATCCCAATACTTTATTTTATTGCTCATACTGTTCCAGTTTTTGCCATTAGAAGCTCTTTCAGTTGCCTTTTGTGCCTCTTTGACATGCCCCCATGAATGTATTTTTTTTTTCATCACTTTATTTTCTGGTATTACAAGATGCTTGTTGCTTACTGTGGTATTGTTTATTTTAGGCCCTGTCCTACAATTATATTTTCAATTATCGCTATTTTTTATCTGCCATCAAACTATTCAATTCTCTAAATTTTTAGCACTTTTTTTGAGCTGCAGCTTCTAAATATTTCAGTATATGCTAAAATATTGTCACATCAAGTAGCAAAAAGTTTTTTTGTTTTTTTTTTAACCACATTCCAAATGGTTACAAGATTAACCTGTGCCATTTCCAAATGGACAAAATATTCTTTGTTTGAGGTCAGTCAACTGGTGTTGACTGAATAGGAGGGTTGTTAAATTTTGTGGTCTCTGAGCTTTATGTTTGATGTGAAAAACAGTTCACTGTAATTATCAAATAATTGGTGTGTTTCTGTATCTTTGATTTTGCAATTTATGTGTAAGGGCTTTAAAATAAACACCACATTTTAATTTTCATCCATTTCTTTGTCACACAGTGTATGAGATGACTTTTACAAATGAATGCCACTTAAACAAGTAGTTTTAGGAATCTCAAAGCAATGAATTTTCTAATATAGAGTCATCTGAGGAAAAGATCAAATAAATGATGGTTATTTCTGGTGATAGTCACAAGTTTACTTTTCCAGCAGTGTGATGGCTTTGATGATATGATGCAAATCTTGGTTACTGATCTTTTGTTATTTCCAAATCCCAGTGGTTTTCCAAGGAAATAGCAGTACATTTGACCCCATAAAGGTTGATATTCTCAGGAAACTCCTGCAGCTTGGCTCATCAATAGTTAAATTTACCCAAACTTGAGAAAATGAACTTAATATCTTTAGGATTAAGTCTAAAAGAAGGCCAAATGAATTGGAATTGATTTTTTTTTTTATGTCAATTGTAGTAACAGTATTAGAATGTTTTACTTTTGTGGTTGAATATTAATGTATTTACTTGATAACATAACAGTGAATGAGTAAAATATTTAACCACTTAATATGGTAAAGCACTATGAAAAATTAAAAAAATTCTAAGACGTTTCCTATGCTCTCAAGATTTTTGTTTGAGCCAAGATAAAAACACACAAAAATTCAATACAGTGCCTCTATAATAAATACATGATCTCATCTTCTGTAACTTATCATGGAAATTTTCAAACAATGCAAAGTTGAGAGAATAGTGTAGTGAAACCTAATGTACTCATCATCCATTTTCAACAGTTGTCAGCATTTTACAAATCATTAAACCAGTGTGTAAATGTCATTTTTAATAGCACAAGACATATTATTCCATTAAACCATAATGAAATTACAAAATACATTTCTTATACTTGTCAGCAGTAAAGATTTTATGGTGAAGTTGAAGGAAGAAAAGAGTAGGGTGTCTAAATCCTTGCCATCAAATCACTTATACTCTTACTCTTTGACTTAAAAATAATATATGAAACCTTAACAAGCATTGTGCTAGGTTCCAAAACACACAAGTTTTATATTAAATATTTGAGTAATACTTGTTTTATACTAAGTCTTTCCCTAAAACCTGTTCCATTTCTACAAAACTTAGCATAATTCTAGATTTAGTTCTTACGATCAGAGGTACCTTTTCGAGGGCTAGAATTATAGAAAGTTAGTCTAAATCCCAGATAAAATGAGACATAGGTCAGGTGACTTTCCCAATATCTCAGTTATTACTTTTGTGTAATTTTTATTGCTGCTACTAGTCATTATGGATGGTGTTGATGAGCTGTCTTTGATTCTTTGTAACTTTTAAAATCGATGTATCTAAAAACTACACACTCATGATAAAGTAATTGAAAGAATTCAGAAAGATGTAAAATAGAAAGAATTTTTTTGTTTTTAGGAATTTTCTATATGTAATTGCATTCTTAAAAAGAAAAAAACAACCTTAAGTGGTGTCATTATTCATGCTGCTTCATATGTTTCATATGTTTTTTCACTTAGTAATACGATTTGTACATCAGTACATGTCAGTATATAAAAATCTACCTTTTCCTTTTTAATGTCTGAATAGTGGTCTACTGTATGGTTTGCTTTAATTATTTAACCCACTTCCCTTTAATTAAATGTCACTTAAGGTAGATATGGACTGTTACAAAAAATGCTGTAGATTTTTTAGTATAAGGGTATCCATCCATGGTTTAAATCCCTGAAGTGGAATTCCTGAGTCAGTGTGATGTGCATTTAAATTTTTTATAAGGTACTGTAATGCTAAATTTTCTTTTTGTAGAGTTCCACCTACACTCTTATCCAACACTCATCCTCTGTAGCTTGATCAAGTTTCTCAACTCAGTTTTAATTAAAGGACTTTATTAAATAGCTCCTAACTTCTTACTTCCTTGGCTTTTACTGTCAGTTTCTTTGCTGTGTTTTCAGTTTTGCTGCCTCTCTCAGTCCCACATCTTTTCTATGTTTTTCTCAGCCTATGTATATCAAACACTGTACTTGAATAGTAGCTTCCATAAAAATTTTCTTAATAAGTAAAGGTAGAAGTACATACAGAAAAATGGCTGCAAGTAATATGAATCAAGCTCTTTGTGCATAGGAGAACTGTGAAGTTATCAAAGCTTTAACTTATGATATTGTGAGTAGACTCTAGAACAATTCTTCCAAAGATAAAATGAATCCAGATAAGTCTTAGAGTGCCCCTAGAAAAGAAAATTAAAAAAAAGGGGATACTTAGAAAATCCTAGTGGTGATGTTAACCACCACTGATTTAAACTTCCTGTGCTGAGTGTTTATTTAATCCTCTCAACAACCTTATGAAATAGACACTATTCCACCCATTTTAGAGATGAGAAAACCAAGGGTTTTTAGAGTAATTAATTTGTGCATGTTTACTTGTTAAATGAGTGGTAGAGCTAGGAATCCTGAAACAGCTTGTGTGCTGAAGTAGAGGTAACAAGTGATAACCAGAAAACTTAAAAGGAGTACCGCAAAAATCTGACAACCATTAGACATGAGTAAGAGAAGGAAACTTTGTTTAGAGTGTTTTTTTTTAAAGGTGTTTTTTTTTTTTTTTTTTTTTTTAAATGAGGTACCAGAGATTGAACCTGGGACCTCATACATGGGAAGCAGGTGCTCAAACACTGAGCTCCACCTACTTCATTTTTCATTACTAAAATGGTTTTACTATGTATACATTTATTTGCAACTCCAGTAGGTGATGTATAAAACTGGTAAGGGAGTGGATGTGGCTCAAGAGGTGGGGAGCCCGCCTCCCACATGGGAGGTCCGGGTTTGGTTCTGGTGCCTCCTGAAAAAACATAAACAGCAAGCAAAACAAACAAAAGAACTAACTCAGGGAAGCCAGTGTGGCTCAGTGGTTGAGTGCTGGCTTCCCACATACAAGGTCCTGGGTTCAATCCCCAGCCTCCGGTACCCCAAAAAACTACAAAACAAAACAATGCCTCATTATATGAGTTTACAGCCTGTGACTGAAAAATCTATACACTGAACTTGTCTGATACACCATAAAGCTTTTGAAAACACAGCAAGCAGTGCTTATGTGGACTTTTTGGTTCTCATAAATATAGACCAAACAACTTACTTACCATTAACCTTTAAAAGTAAAGAGAAATAGGAGGCACTAGACACCATTCGTTTATTCATTCAGTGTTTATTCAGTGACTGCTATGTGCAAGATGCTGTATTGTACTTTATGGAAATAAAAAGATGTCTTTCTATCTACATATCTATCAACAGCTTGAAAAATCTGTTGATGTAATGAGAAGAAAATTAAATAGTGTCAGTGACTGACAAACTGTTTCTTCTTGCTAATGTTAATTTCTAAACATAGAATTCTACAGAAAAATCTGGATTAATGCATTTTATTTCCTTACGTATGCTATTTAAGCTAATACCAGGTGGATGCAATCATTTGAAACGTAGTTATTTGTTCCTTTTTTTTCTCAGCATATAAATCAGTCTCTTAAATTGTTTGACATTGTTTTATATTGTGAATATTTTATATTGTTCAAGTAAATAAAAAAACATTTTGAAAGAAAAACGATGTTAAAAAGCTTTGCCATGTCATTTCTGACATACCTCTCTTCTCTAATTTATGATGGTAAAATTGTTTTACCAGTGTAAAATTGATGGAAGCAAAAAATCCAGCTTAATTTGGTTATGATCATACTTTCACATTGCATCTTTAGAGTTTACTTTTATTAATTTGAGGACATATTTCATAATCTAAGAGAAAGCATAATCTTTTTTTTTTTCAGGCATAAATAATCTTGCTGCTATGCCTCCAAGCTGTAGTCAGAATCAACCTAAATTTTAAACAGAAAGTGAACCTCTGAGGTAAGTTAAAGTAACAGTTGACATTTCTCCTAGGTGTTTCCTCTTTATTTAGTTTTTAATTTTATTTTTTAAATGAAGAGAAGTTAGAGAAAGAAGTATATTTAGTTTGGAACTGATATTCAATCCAGTTTTTGGCCTCAAGTGTGGTACTATTTAGTGCCTAAATTTGCCATATTCTATTAATGCCATTATAATAGATTATATTAGTGTAACTAGAAGACAAGTACATTTGACTCATAAGTGAATCAAGGTAACAAAACAATGCATCTTCACTAATTGACAGATCAGGCTCTGCCATTGATAGAACTATACGACATTCTGAGACTGCTGCAAAGACTGGAATTGCAAAACTCTGAGAGTCCAAGTTATAATAGCCAGTTGTCCTATTTGAGCTGCTGTTTCCTACCTCCTTTTTTTTTTTAAACGTGTTTTTCCTACTTTTTTTGATCCTGAAATACTAAGGCTTGCTTTTGTTTTTAAAATAGAGAAGGGGTCAGTATAGAGGAATTTATTTAGTAAGCATTTCTTGAATGCCTGCTATGAGGGTAGCCCTTGGATACAAAAATGACCAAGAAGCATACCCTGTGTACTATGTATGTCATTGTTTTTTTTTTTTGTTTTTTTTTTTT
>JAQZBX010023113.1:0-31070 GCA_029593785.1 Cabassous unicinctus | reverse complement strand
GACATACTTGCAGCCATAACCTGAGTAGACTGCTTTCCAGAAGAATCAGAAGCAGCAGGCTTTTCTTCCCTACCATCAACTGTATCATTTTCAGGAATATTGGTGGAAGGGCCTGGTTCTCCAGGTGGTTCCAAACTATCCACTAAATGATTAACTTTATTTCGAAGTTCTATCAGTTCTCGACGGAGATATTTCACCTGGCTTGATTCAAGTAGCCTTGGTTGGCCATTAACAAATAACGTCAGTTTCAGTATCCTACTACACTGAATTGCAAAAGAAAGATCAGAACTATTAAAAATTGTTATAAGATCTCCATCTTCATCTTTATACTTTATTGTAACTTCATCACTACTCAGAAGTTTTCCTCTGAAAATTCGTTGCATCATTAGCACTAATTCATCATAAGTAATATCTTCATTATGAATGGGAATTCGCCGAATATCATCCCCCAGTTGAGCTTTGATGATTAGCTTCCCACTTAGGTCCAACTGTCCATTCATGGTGGATTCCAGGCTGTTCTATGTATACAACTCTAGATAAAGACGGCTTGCCAAGGCCGCCGCTGTCGCCTTCTCGCGGGTCTCCGCTGGCCGGGCCGGTGCAAGGCCGCCGCTGCCCCCGGGCTCTGGGCGGTCAGGGGAAGGCTACAGTCACGACCCGCTGGGTTGCCCTCCGCTAGCGCCACACCTCGCTCGCAGGCTTGCGCGAGCCGGGCCAATCCGATATGTCAGTTTTGAACAAGACAATTAGCAAGCTCATTCCAATAGACATGTAACCATACAAAACAACTAGAGAATGCACATTCTTTTCATGCCATACAGAGCCTTCATAAAATTTCATATTCCATAATTCAAGTGTCAATAAGTTTTAAAGAATTGGAAGCACAATTTCTGACCACAATGCAATTATAGTTCAACTTTTTGAAAGATGACCATGAAAATCCTATATGCTAGCAAATTTAAAAACATTGTAAATAATAATTCACAGTTCAAAGAAGAAATCATAATTTAAAATTTAAAGTACATAAAACTAACAATAAAAACAAATGCTATGTATAAAAATTGGGGGGGAGATTCAGCTACAGCAGTGCATAGAGAAAACTTATAAGGCTGAAAATTAAAAAGCTAAGCATCTAACTTTAAAAGTTAAAGTAACAACAGAATAAACCCAGGAATAGTAGAAGAATGGAAATAATAAAGCAAAGAGTACAAATTTATGAAACAGAAAATAAAGATAAGGATCAACAAAGCAAAAAAAAATTGGTTCCTTGAAATGATTAGTAAAATCAACAAGCCTCTGGTAGATTGCTTAAAAAAAAAAGAGAAAGAGGGGGGCACAACCCAAGAAGCAGCAGAGATTAGAAAGAAATTAAGAGCAAAACTTTGACAATACATTTTAAAGCAAATAAAAATGAACAAATGCCTAGAAAAATGTAATTGACTGAATTAACTCAACAAGAAATAAAATCTTGAGTGCTCCCTAACCACATGAAACTGGTAATTTCAAATGGGATACTCATAAAGAAAACCATAGGTATAGATAATTTTGAGGATAAGTTCTTATGAACATTTGATGCAAATTCTTCTAGAGAACTGAATAAACAAGAACATTCATTTATATTATGAGATTTATTAATTTCTAAAGTCTGTAGTCACTATTAGAATAAAGCAGCAAAATATTTTGGGAACTTTTATATATGTAGCCACTCAAGGTTGGGTTTATTGTAAGCGCTATCTGACTCAGCTGACATAGTTGAATTTACCTAAAGTGATAAAAGTTAAATATAATCCTATTTTATTTTACTAACCTAGATTTAAAAAGTAATAATCCTATGTGGCTAGGTGTGGCAGTTTGATATTGTTTATGAATTCCAAAAATAGATATTGTATTATGTTTCTAAACTTGTCTGTTCCTCTGGGTGTGATTAAATTATAATTAGGGCTTTGATTGGGCCACGTCAGTAGGACGTTGAGTTGAGGACTCACAGAGAAAACCACAGGGCAGACCAGAGAGTGGAGTTTTGATCCTGGAGCCTGGGAAGTAAATACATAGAGAAGCAGATAATGAGGAAGGAGAGAAGGCTCAATTGGACACAGCAGAAGCCCCGGGAAAAGAGAAGAGCCTTTTGCCTGATAGGCTCTTGGGGAGAGAGCAGAGCAGCTGAGCCCAGAGAGAAGAGCCCTGAGAAGAAAGGAACCCAGGAAGCCTGAACCCTCACAGACATCGGCAACCATCTTGCTCCAACCCATGGCAACAGACTTGGATGAGAGGAGTAAATTACGCTTTATGGCCTGGTTACTGTGGGCTTCCACCCCAAATAAATACCCTTTATAAAAGTCAACATATTTCTGGTACTTTGCATCAACACCCCTTTGGCTGACTAATACACTAGGTAAATCCATAAACTCAGAGTTTGATGTTAGCAAAGTCCATAAACACTTCTCTAGGAATTACAGTGGGCGAGGATTTCTTCTCATATTACCCATATCAGTTTAAATTTGCCCCAATTTTTCCAGTTAAATAATTTTACATAATATTTCTGAGTTGGTACAGTCTCTATTCTTCCAGCATTCCAAAGAAAATCTGAAATCTGGAACGCAATCTTGACAGTATTGTTAAAGAGCCACACATATAATTAAGTTAAAATGTAAATTCAGCCCTTTCCTCTCCTTGCTTCTGCATGCTCCCTAATTTAGGATCTTGTTAATAATCTGCCCATTAATTTATGATGCCCGTATTAGTCTGCCAAAGGGGTGCTGATGCAAAGTATCAGAAATCTGTTGACTTTTATAAAAGACATTTATTTGGGGTAAAATCTTACAAGACCCTAAAGAGTCCAACTCAAGGCTGCTTTCTCACCAAAGTCAATTGCCACATGTTGAAGCAAGATGGTTGCTGATCTCTGAGAGAGTTCAGCCTTCTCCTCTGGGCTTCCTCTCTCTCGGCTCAGGCTGGCATAGGGTTTGTCTCTCAGGACTTCTCTCTCTCCTGGCATAGGGTTTGTTTCTTTCTAGATCTTCTATTTCTTCTCTTCCCAAGGTCAGTGCAAACTATCAGGCCAATGGCTCATCTCTCCCGGGGGCACCAGGATAAAAAATTACAGAGCTATCTCTTTTCTTGTATGTCTTCTTGAGTGAGTGTCCATTTATATAGACCCACCAAGAGGGCAGGGACTCAACCTGAGTCACACCTTACTGACATCACTGAATCAAAGCCCTAATCTTTTGTTTGTTTGTTTGTTTTTGAGGTACCGGGGCCAGAGATTGAACCCTGAGTTGGTTTTTTCATTTGTTTGCTTGTTGCTTGTTTTTTGTTTGTTTGTTTTTAGGACCCACCAGGTACTGAACCCAGGACCTCCCATGTGGGAAGCAGGTGCTCAACCGCTTGAGTCATATCAGCTCTCCAAAGCTGTAATGTTAACAGGTAATTTAATCAAGGGCCCCTCCACTGAGTCCAATATAATCAAAGGGTATCACACCCAGAAGATTAAATTAGGTTACAAACATAAACTTTCTCTTTTAGGGATTCACAAAAATAATCTTAAACTGTCACAGTGCCTGAAAACTCCTCCCATTAATCCACACTGTACCCTCGTGATGCTCCTGCTAGGAGCCCCAGAGCTGTCAATTCCTTTAGTAATCAGATTATCTCTGCCCTAGATGTCTATGAATCACAATTGCAGAATTCCTGTTGCTTTGTCGATTTTCTCCCTTTCTCAAGTTTATCATTTTACTGCTAATGGAAGCATTGCTTCCAACCTCTTCCCAGAGGCCTTTGGTTTCCAAAAGTCCACAGTTTTTCTTTTGTGGCATTATGCTAAAGATCTGAGCTTTAGAATTAGACATACTCCATTTGGACCTACAGAACACAAGGTATCCTGGGCAATTTACTCCACTCTCTTGTGCTTCTGTTTCCTCATCTTTAAAGTGGGAACATTGACATCTATCTTGGGGGAAGAAATAAGGTTAGCATGAAATAAAGTGGCCTAGCATGGTGCCTGGAACACAGTAACATTCAATGCATGCTGGCCAGGATTATTATCAAGGCTAATTTTCTCTATATTATAGGGATAAATCTTTGAATTTTTTATTTTAATCGCTATCAATTATTCATTGCCCTTATTCATTTGGGAGGAGGGTACATTTTTAGATCTTGATATATAAATACCCTTTTGTGCCTCTGGGAGAACAACCCAGGAACATAATGGCAATAGCTTGTGTCTCTAATTGCCTTTATTTTTTTTTAAAATTTTTAAAGATTTATTTTTCATTTAGTCAATTAATTAATTAATCCCCACCCCTTGCCGCTTGTGCTCGCTGTCTGCTCTCTGTGTCTATTTGCTGTGCATTCTTCTGTGTCTGCTTGTCTCCTTTTGTTGTGTCATCTTGCTGTGCCATCAGCGGGTGTGGGCCGTCAGCTCTCCGCGGGTGTGGGCCAGCTTGCCTTCACCAGGAGGCCCTGGGAATTGAACCCGGGGCCTCCCATATGGTAGATGGGAGCCCAATCGATTGAGCCACAGCCATTTCCCCTCTAATTGCCTTTAATGCACACATAACCTCCCTCTGAATCTGTATCAAGTCTTTGTGCAGTATCTTAAGCTCTTCGTATGACAATATCTTTTGATTTGTGGACCCTCAACAGTGAGTTGATATTTTAATCTCATAATGCCAGTGAAATTGCTTACTCTGTGATTATTTCACAGAAGTGCATGAGGCAGTCTTTCTCACACTTCAGGCCTCACTGGACCCTTTCATCAGAGTTTGGCACACTTGTGGACTAAAAATTTTAGGTAAAAAAATTTTTTAAAGATTGCTCACTGTTAAAAAGTAATATTGAAAAATCATAATAATTGCTGTTTGCAATTTTTCTCGAGCCAGTGTGATAACTTAGCTGTAGGTCACATTCATTTATTTTCTTACTGTTTCTACTCAATTAGAAAACCCAAAACTCACAATCATAGGTTGCTGAGAATAGCAATAGGTGTTGCTTTTACTTTCAGATCATTCTAGTTCTCATTTAGATTGACATAGACTCTATATTTTTAAAAAAATATCTTCCATCCCACAGCCTTTTGGAAATTTTTGCCACTCCACTCATCACGAGGAGAAGTCTATTCCCTCTGTCCCCTGTGTATTTGTTTTCTATTGCTGCCTGACAAATGACCACAATCAGCGGCTTAAAACAATGCAAGTTTATCATCTTGCCATTTCCGTGCGTCTGCGGTCCGGCATGGACTCTGCTGGGTCCTCTGCTGAGGATCTCACAGGGCTGAAATCAAGGTGTCAGCTGGCTCTGTCCTCACCTGGAGATACAGCTAGGGAAACATCCATCTCCAAGCTCCCTTATGTTGTTGGCAGAATTTATTCCCTTATGGTAGAACTGAGGTCCCTGTTGCCTTGCTAGCTGTCAGGCAGGGACCACTCTGAGCTCCTAGAGGCTGCTCTCAGTCCGTTGCCATATGGCCCCCTCCATCTCATTGAATCCCTCTCACACTTCCAGTCTCTCTGGCTTTCCCTTCTGCTTACAGCCAGTGGAAATTCTCTGCTTTAGAAGGACTTATATAATTGGGTCAGGCCCACCTGGACAATGTATATTAAGATTAGTAATCTTAATTATATCTGCAGAATACCTTTGACCACGTAACAAAATCTCCTGCAAGGTGTTATTAATAGGGTGTAATATGGGAACCATTTATTTTATGCTTGATTTTTCTGTAAACCTACAATTTCCCTAATTAAAAACAAATTAAGAATCCTTTTACCAGGTAATGTAGCACCAGGGGACAGAGTTAATGGAGACCATGGTAGAATTCTGCCTACCACCCCCTGTTTGAATCTGGGCTGGCTTAATGATTTACTTTATTCAAAAGAATGTAGCCCTAAGCCTGAAGAAGCCTTTCAGCTTCTGTTTTTGCCCTCTTGAAATCCTCATTTTGGAACCCAGTCTCATGCTGTAAGAAAGTTCAAGCTGGCCATGTGGCCAACAGTCAGGAATAACTTCCAGCATGTGAGTAAGGCCATTCTGAGATATGTCAGCCCCAGTCAAGCCATCCTAGCCAACACCAAGTGGAGCAGAGACAAGTTGTCCCAGCCAAGTCCTGTACAAATTTCAGAATTGTAAGCAAATAAATAATTTTTGTTGTTTTAAGCCCTCCTTTTGGGGATGGTTTGTTATGCAGAAATGCGTGAGTATTTTTAGTGCATCATCAGATGCCAGCACCATAGCATATCTTACTCAGACTTTGAAGTTGGAATGTGTTGGGTGAGGAGAGATGGTAAATAGATTTCCTAATCTACTCTTTGAATCAATCTGGAAATGATGGATTCACTATTGCAGCTTTTGAATGTGATTTAAAATGTGCCGGATAATATATCATTAATTTATGTCTCAGATATCATCGAATTAGTCAAGATTTGAGATTTTAGCAATTGAGCCAATTGTACACAATTCAGTCTTTTGAAGACGTCTTCATATTTTACTGCCAACATCGACATTTAGATAATTGGTCACCGTAGTTAGATTCAGGTCTGTTTCAGACATGTCTTATGCTTCTCCTGAAATTTCCATGGATTCTAATTCTGAACCCTCAACCACTTGTTCTATTTTAGTCACAACCAAAGTCAATCAACTCTCCTGGGGCCCACCAGCCTCTCATCTGGTGGTGCTGGATCACTCCCCTTGCAGCTATCCTGCATCCAGACTGACCAATCTAGTATCTGGTAGTACTGGCTCCTCTTGTCACTTCTGGATCTGGATAAATAAATGCCATACCACAGGGCATTAGATCTGTCTTCCCAAGAGGTCACCACAGAGCTGAATAATACAGCCTGGAAGTGCAGAGGACATAACTCCCCAAAGGGCTAATTTTGGTCAATAGGAAATGAGATTGGAGGGAGGGCCAGATAAAGTTCCCCTCCTTTATCCTCCCATGGACTACTCCGAAAGCTGTCTGGAAATATCCTAAATGCCTGAGCATAAACACCTGATAATGGCTTGCTAGATTTCATGGCTCATTATTAAGAAGCACAGTAATCTTTGCCCTGTCCCTTATTCTTCTGTGGCTAGCTTCCCCTTTTCCTCACTCTTGCTGCCCTGGTTTTTCACTTTTCCAAAAAGCATCAGCACATACCCTTGCCTCAGACTTTGTTTTCTAGGGAAACTGAGCTAAGAAAAGGATTTTCAATATTACAAATAACGTTGAGATACAGCACTTAAGCAAGACACTTGCAATATTAATATATGTCTTTATTCTTATAAGAAAACTATTAGACCCAATGAACAAATTCAGCAAAGCTGCAGGGTATAAGATTAACATGCAAAAATAAGTAATGTTTTTATATCTCAGCAATGAGCAATCCAAAACTGAAGTTAAGAAAACAATTTCATTCACAATAGTACCCAGAAGAATAAAATATCTAGGAATAAATTTCAGCACTGAAAACTACAAAATAGTGCTAAAAGAAATTAGTGAAGCCCTAAATAAATAGAACTATATCCTGTGTTCATGGGTAGGAAGACTTAATATTGTTAAGATGTCAATACTATCCAAAGTGGTCTACAGATTCAATGCAGTCCTTATCAAAAACCCAGCAGCCTTTTTGCAGAAATGAGAAAGCTGATCTTTAAATTTATATGGAATCACAAGGGACCCTGAATAGCCCGAACAAACTTGAAATGGAAGACAAATTGAGGACTCACATATCCCGATATGGAATCTTACTATAAAGCTTCAATAGGCAAAACAGTGGGGTACTGGCATAAGGATAGAAATACAGATTGTGGTGGTTTGGGAAAGCATGTTATTAAACTTAGTCCATTCCTGTGGTGGACTCTTGTAAATAGGACTTTTGATGAGGTTACTTCAGATTCATGCTGAGTCTTAATCCTATTACAGAGGACTTATGGGGAAGGCCACACAGATAAAAAAAAAAGCCACAGGGGAGCAGTCGCAATCTGAAAGTCAATGGAATCTGGAAGAGAAGGAAGAGGCCAGGAGAAACCACCAAGAGCATTGCCATGTGACAGAGGAGCCCAGGACCAAGGATCACTGGCAGCCAGTCCTGGAACACCAGTCTTTGGGGAAGAAAGCATTACCTTGATGATGCCTTGATTTGGGCATCTCCTAGCCTCAAAATTGTGAGCCAATAAACTCCCATTATTTAAGTCAACCCATTTCATGCTATTTGCTTTAGCAATGAGGATACTAAAACATAGACCAACAGGGGGGACGGATGTGGCTCAAATGGTTGGGTGTCCATCTCCCATATGGCGGGACCCAGGTTTGATCCCTGGGACCTCCCGGTAAACAACAACAACAACAACAACAACAAAAACAAAAACCCAAAAAACAAAAAAACATAGACCAACAGGAACAGAATTGAGATTCCAGAAATAAACCACACATTTATGGCCAACTGATTTTCAACAAGGGTTCCAAGTACATAAAATGGGGGAAATAGTCTCTTCAACAAATGGTACTGGAAAAACTGGCTACCCACATGCAAAAAATATGAGGATGAACCTCTATATCATACCGTATACAAAAATTAACTCAAAGTGGATCACAGACCTAAATATAAGAAATAAAACCATAAGACTCTTTGAAGAAAACTAAGGGAAAATCTTCATGACCTTGGTCTTGGCAATCATTTTTTAGATATGACACCAAAAGCATGAGCAACAAAAGACAAAATAGATACATTTGATTTCATCAAAATTAAAAAAAAAAACTTTTGCATCAAAGGACATTAGAAAGAAAGTGAAAAGACAACCTACAGAATAGGAGTAAATAGTTACAAATCATATATGAAAGGATTTAATACCCAGAATATATAAAGAACTTCTACAACTCAACAAAAAGACAACCCAATTGAAAAATGAGCAAAGGACTTGAGTAGACATTTCTCCAAAGAAGATATATTTGTAGATATATTTGGTTTAAAAGCACATGAAAAGAGCCTGCAGCTGCAGGCAAGATAATCCTATCCATTGTATCCATGGGATATAAGCCCCCTCTCACTTGGAGGTAGAGTGGACATCACCATCCCAAACTCCTCAGGATTGGGGGAAGAGCTATGGACTAGAGTGGACTTAATGGTATTCTGTTGTAGACATATTGTGATTGAAGCAATGGAAGAAATTACAACAGTGAGGTGGAGCCAGTGGCCACTGGATGCTTTCAGGGCAGGGAACAGAAAAGCAGTTGTAATACAGGGGCTTTTTCAGGACTTGGGAATTATCCTGAGTGACATTACAATGACAGATATAGGCCATTTTACATCAGCATATACCATGCAGAACTATGTGGGAGAGAGTGTGGTCTACAATGTGAACTATGGTCCATGCTTAGTGGCAAAGCCCCAGGATGTGTATATCCATTGCAGGTGATGTGCCACACTAATGAAGGATGTTTATGTGGGATGTTATGGGAGGTGTGGGAGGTGGGGAACATGGGAATCCCTGTAATTTTTGTGTAACATTTATGTAATCTAAGCATCTTTTAAAACGTATATAATAAAAAAAAGCACATGAAAAGATGCTCAATGTATTTAGCCATTAGGGAAGTGCAAATCAAAGCCATAATGAGATACCACTTCATTCCCACTAGGATGTCTAGTACTAGAACAAAAAAAGGACAATAACAAATGTTGGTGAGGATTTGGAGAGAATGGAACTCCCCAAAAGAATCGAAAGCAGGACCTCAAAAAGATACTTGTGCACCAAGGTTCATAGAAGCACTCTTCACAATAGCTGAAAGATGGAAACAGCTGAAATGTCCATTGACAGATAAATGGGTAAAAAAAATGTGGTACATACATATAATGAAATGTTATTCAGCTGTAAAAAGGAATGAAGTTCTGATACATGCTACAATATGGATGAACCTTTAAATCATTATGTTAGGTAAAATAAGTCAGACAGAAAGGACAAATATTGTATGACTTCTCTTATATAAAATACCTAGAATAAGCAAATTCATAGAGATAGAAAGTATATTGGAGATTTCCAGGGACTGAAGGGAGGGAGGAATTGGGAGTTAATACTTAATGGATACAGACTTCTTGTTTGGGGTGATGGAAAAGTATTGGTAATAAATGGTAGTGATTATAGCACAACACTGTAAATGTAATTAATGCCACTGAATTGTACACTTAAAAAAGGTTAAAATAGGAATTTTCAAAGGTTTTTGTTGGTATTAGCAGTAAAAAATTTAAAATTCATATAAATGTATATTTGAAAGAGTTGAAATATTTAAAAAATATAACTCATGTGAACACCTTTCCCTTAAATAACTCAATCACTTTGGTATGGAAAAATAGAGCCTAGAGGTTACTGTCCATATCTTTATACACTGTGCTAAAAATTGGATGGCTGCTGAACAATTAAGAAATGGATGGCACTGGTGGAAACCAAGTTTCTCACAGTTGGAGTGAGAGGTTACAGATAAGCAAGGGATGGATGCTACAGTGATTCATATGGTAATGTATTCGAGTTGGGAACATCAGTCTGAATTCATATTTAGCTTAATGCAGATAAAGATGCTGTTTTAATTTCTTAGGGTGCTCCAAGCAAATACCATGAAACGGGAGGTTTAAACAATGGGAATTTATTAGCTTACAGTTTTGAGGCTAGTGTTAATAAAATGTCCAAATCAAGGCATCTTCTAGGAGATGCTTTCTCCTCAGGACTGTGACGTTTTGGGACTGGCCCTGGCAATCCTTGGCCCTAGCTTATCACATGGCAACGCACATGGCAAACCTCCTGGTCTCTTCCTATGGTTTTTTCTCTCTCTCATGTCTGAATTCATTCTGTTTATAAAGGACCCGAGAAATAGGATTAAGACCCATCCTGATTGAGGTGGGACACACCTTAACTAAAGCAACCTCATTAAAGGTCCTACCCCTGTGGACATCCTCCCAAAACCCCATTTAATCACAAGAAAATTGGACAAATCCCAAATAAGGGGCTTTGTCTTAGTTTGCCAGAGCTGCTATGATAAATACCACACAATGGGTTGGCTTAAACAACAAGAATTTATTAGTCCAGAGTTTGGAAGGTAGAAGTCCAAAATAAAAATGTCAGCAAGGCCATGATTTCTCCTAGAGGTAGTATGTTTTTGGTGGTGCCATTCCTCCATCACATGGTGATCTTTCTCTCCTCTCTGGTTTCTGCTGGTTTTTGGCTTCTTTGACTGTGTCCCATTTTCCTCTCTTTATAGGTCAACAGTCATATGGATTAAGGCCCACCATGATTCAGTTTGGCCACACCTTAACTAAAAATAATGTCTTCAAAGGTCCTATTGACAAATGAGTTCACACCCACTGGAACATGGATTATGTTCTGAACATGACTTTTGTGGGGTACATGATTTAATCTACCACAAACATTCTTCAAAATATTTGACCAATAATTGTCAAACTGCCAAGGTCATCAAAAATAAGGAAAGTCTGAGAGAATGTCACAGTCAAGAGGAGACATAATAACTAAATGTAATGTGATATCCTGCATGGAGTCCTAGAACAGAGGAAGGACATTAGGTAAAATTTAAGGAAATCTGAAAAAAGTATGGAATTTATTAATAATAATGTACCAGTATTAGTTCATTGATTGTAACAAACATATTATTCTAATATGTTGTTAATAATATGGGAAACTATGTGTGGGATATATGGGAACTCTCTTATTTGCAATTTCTGTGTAAATATAATGTTTTTTTTTAAAAAAAGTTTATTATAAAAATAGTATGGCTCATATTTGATCATATTCACAATTTTTGCAACTTCCTTTAATACTGAGCCAAGGAATTCTGTTGACTGCTTACTCTTCTCTCTGAATAAGGTGCAGTGTACATCGACATGCAGAAGCAGCCTCTCTTATTTGAATATCGTTGTTACATACAGGTTTGGGGCTTTGTCATTCCTGAGCTCAACACACTTTTTCCTGTTAACTTTATGACTCACAGAACTTTGGGCAACCAAGTGAATGATTAGCATGGATAAGCATGGATAAGATAAAGAGAACAAAAAGTCATATAGCACAACTTATGTGTTATATCACAATATGTCAAGAGCTAATTTATACCCTATACTCATCAGTGATTTCCTCCTTCTATAAATACACAATAGACAGTAACTGCTCTTCCACCTTGTATGCCATTGTTTTTATGTTCTACAATAAAGTCGTTGAGTAGAGGGCTTTTGCCAATAGCCTTTTCTGTCTTCTCTCTGAATATGATCCTTATCATTTGCTGTGCAACTATTGTTCCACAATACCATGACATGTACCTGTTTTTAATATAAGAATGAGTGATATTCATTGTTTCAGTCTAGCAGAAAATTTCATCACTTTCACATTGGAAAACATTTTCTGTTTGTTTTGGAATAGAACAGAAGATTGGTTCATCGGAGCGGTCGCTGTGACTTGTTTGAAATTACACAAAGGATTCAGTGGTATCATGCTACTGCTTGACAACATTTTGAAGCAGACAAAACACTGAGAACTAGAGAATAGATTTGATGAATGAATAAGATTCAGTTTCAAAGATTCATCATATATCCTGTTCACACTTTTCATTTTTGGTTATTTCTGGGAAATTGGTATACTCACAGATTCACTTGTCTCAGCATGAATAGATTTATTCTATGTTTGTCTGGATTCCTATTCACTCTTAATGTCTGTGTTGTTTTTCTAAATTATAGTGTTTTTATTACTATTTTCATTACTACATTTACACTTCAATGAACCAAAACTATGGTCTCATTTTTGTGAATTGGATGCAAAATGCAACAAAATAATTTAAAAAATGTAAACTCAACAAATATAAACACTATTCAAATGATATTAAAATATGCTCACCAAGATAAATTACACCACATTAGTTGAATGTAAGCTGAAGCAAACTAATCAAAGTAGTCCTTGTAGTGTATTTACAACTTTAAGAATGTAATGATTATTAAGTATGAAATGAGTCATGGGAAATTCATATTTAATTATAGTAATAAATCTAACATTTTAAAATGTTTTTGTAACAGGATGTTTAGTTTTACCTGTCTTTAAGGTATGATAATTTTCAGATACCAAAAGCTGTGAGGCAGATCATTAAGTGGAAACTTTCAAGTATGTGTTCAAGAATTAATAGAACTTTCTGTGATGACAGAAATGTTCTATATGTGCTGTCCAATATGGTAGCAACAAGCCACATATGACTATAAAGCACTTGAAATATGGTTAGTGTGACTGATTTTTAATTTTATCAAATTGTGATTAATTTGGTAGCTCAGGACCATGCAGGGTTAGAAAGCTCTTAAACCCCTTACCCACATTGAGAGTGTAGTTGGTGTGGCAGTTTGAGATTATTTATGAATCCCAAAAAGAGAAAGAGTTTGTTTGTAAACTAATCTATTCCTCTGGATATGATACCCTTTGGTTATATTAAATTCAAAGGATTTAAGTTTACTTGATAAAATCAGCTTAGGGCTTTTGATTTGACCACATCAGTAGGACATGACTCAAGTTGAGGCCCCACCCCCTTGTGGGCTGATATAAAAGAACTTACTCAAGAAGACACATGGAAAGAGGAGAGAACTTTGTCATTTTTCATCCTGCGGCCCCAGGGAGAGATGGACCATTTGCCTGATAGCTTATAGAGACTGTTGGGACGAGAGCCGAGACTGATATAGAAAGCCTGGAAAGAAATGAGCCCTATGCCAGGAAAGGGAGAAGTCCTGAGAGACAAGCCCTATGCCAGCCTGCAGCTGGGAGAGTGGAAGCCCAGAGGGGAAGGCTGAACCCTCCCTGAGATCAGTGACCATCTTGCTTTAACACATGGCAACTGACTTTGGTGAGAAAGCAACCTTGAATTGCACTCTTTAGGGCCTTTTAATGGTAAGCTTTTACCCCAAATAAATACTCTTTATAAAAGCCAACAGATTTTTGGTACTTTGCATCAGCATCCCTTTGGCAGACTAATACAGATGGGTTAAGAAAGAGAGGGTTGGAGAGAGCTGTGTTATGGATTCCCCTTCTGCCACCAAAGAGCAGGCCCAGGGGGTGGATGCCCCTCACTCAAGCCTAGTGAAATGGGCTATTTTGAGGAATCTAAAGGGTGAGAGAGGGGCTGGCTAGTTGCTGACAGGCAAATGAAAGTTTATTTGGGCCAAGAATGCCTGACTTTCCCAAGGCTTAAATGTGAGACAGGGGTTTGGGTACCTACACCCAGATTCTCTCTGATAGGACTGCGTGGACAGGTGATCAGGGCTAGCAGAGAGAACTGAAGATATCACATCTAGGGGCTATAGAGGGAGAAAGGAGCCAGACCAGACTGGAGGTATGATTACTCAAGTCAAGGAAGCTGCAAATAAAAGGTCTTCTCTGACTGGGAAGTTTTTGAAGAAATCACAAAAGTTACCCACAAGAAAGAGTCAGCTGTAAACATCTGCCAGGATCAAAGTCTTCAAGGTCATCTTGGAACAGTCAAGGGAGAAATTTCTTGCCTCCTTTATCTCTTCTTCCTACCCAGTCCCCTCCCTGTCTGAGGGGTCAAATCTATTGTTAGCAAGCAGGACGGTAGAGGAGAGTATGAGCACAGACATTCTAATTTTGACTAAAGGCTGTTTTGGTGATTTCAAGCAATGGCAGGGATTTTTATTTCCTAAGAGTGATCAGAAAAGTCATGGGACCACCTGAGTTTCATCCTGAGTTGAGGGAAGAACTGGCTTCATCTAAAAAATATAAAGGGTTAGTGTAGGGCAAAATTAAATTGCTTTATGATTATAGCCCAAGAATTTGACTTAAATGGCTTGATGGTCATAATCCGTGAGTTCAACTTGGTCAGCATGCTAGGTAGATATGTTCAGCATACTAGGTATATTTTGCTTCTGAAATAGGTGATGAGAAAAACCATTCAATAGAAAGATAGAGTATTAGACATGCCGTAGTCCCACCCAGATCCCCTTTATTGGGCTGTTGAACCCATCCCCCAGCTGCTGTGAGTGTGCTGCAAACCACTCATAGCTGCACCCTTCTCCAGAGAATTGTTCTTGGCCAAGGAGACCCACACCATCTAGAGATGCCTGGGAGGTTATCCATCCCTCCCCTCCAACCAGTGGCTGTCTGGTAAAGGGAACAAAGCCCAGTCCCCTTGCCTCAAGGTAGGACTAACACTGTGATGCAAGTCATACGCCAGAGTTCCCTGTAGGATCAGTTTGAAGCTAAATTCTGATCGAAACCATGGCTTTACTTAGCTTTTCTTCTTTTCCTATTCTGCTACCTTACTGTCTTGTAGGTTTCTCACCGTCCCTATCTCAGGCTCTACTTCTAGGTAACCAGACCTAGGGTAGTTGGGGACCACTTTGAGTATAATGATGTTAAAATCTTCTTTAAAAATTATTAATCATTCTCATTCTTTTCATTGATTTGCCTATAAGGTCCCAGATTTTTAAATTTCATGGACCAGCAAAAGTAAAAAAAAAAGGGGGGGAGGGGACTACTTGTATGTGAAATGATAAATATGTTTGTTCTTTAAGCCGTTCTTCAATATCTCGTAGGCAAAGGCATCCAAACCAAAACAGTTACCTACCCTCTCCAGTGATTTTCACTCTCTCTTTCTCTCTCTCTCTCACCTAAATATGTGTAAAGTTGATAATCTCAGAATATAGGATGGTCTTTCATAGCAAATTAACTTGATTTTATGAAAAAGCTTAATTCAGATTCTTAGTTTTCTAATTTGACTCTAGTCCTAATGAGAACTTCACCAATGGATTTAGGAAGCTCTGGTTTAGATCAGTGCTACTGGACTAGTACCAGTAAGCATTTAGTAATTTTTATAGCATTTAGAAATTGAAAGAATATTTTTATATATATTTAATGTAATAATTTAAAATTGTGGGGGCTTGTACTTTGTATATCTTTTGTTTTATTATTTTAAACATCCCCTTTCTATTTTAGAACAGTTTCAGATTTGCAGAAAAACTGTGAAATACTACAGAGTACCATATGCCCCACACCAAGTTTCCACTATTCTTAACATCTTATCTTAATAGCGTACATTTGTTCATTAATGAACCGATATTGATAAGGGCCATCCTTTATTCAGACTACCTTAGTTTTTGCCCAATGCCCCTATACTCATTCTGATGACATAGGGAGTCCCCTAAACCCTGCTTCTTTTGTGATTCTCTCTTTGATCCTTGTATCTAGAAACTTTGCTCTAATGGGGCTACTTTGGGCTTTGATGATGAAACCTCACACAGTATGTGTTTCCTCTTTTCAAGATGGTTCTTCCAGTTGCAAGATTTGTGTTAAATAGTGTATTTAAAGTATTCTGTGCCACTTCCTTCTGTTTATTTGTGTAATTCATGAAAGTATAGACAATTTTTAGATTTGCTTGCTATCATAGCCTTTAGTTGTTTGTTTAGATCTACTTTTTGCTTTTGAAGATTTTTTACTTCATTTTAAAAAGATAGTTCTAATTTCCAGCCTCACTTAATATGATAGATATAGCCAGTAGCTTGCGTTCAGTTTTGTTGGTAGTCCAATAAGTCAATTGGATAGCTATGGAGGTTTTTCAACAACAGTTTGCTTTAAAAGTTTTGGATTGCTTTTAAAATTGTGGCAATATTGTCCCTGGACCCTCCTCGATCTCTACATCACAGTCACCAACACAGAAGGATGAAGAAAAGAGCACTGAAGACTTTCCATTCACTTTCATTCTTTCAGTAATATTCATGCGCAAGGTACTGCTGCTTCAGATTCGTTGTGCTTGCTTGAAAGGCAACTTATGCCTGTCTATTGTAGGAAAATCAGGCAGCTTTGTAAAGGTCCTGCCAGAAACATTAAAAAAAAAAAAAAAAAATGGGGAAGCGGGTGTGGCTCAGTGGATAGAGCCCCAGTTTACCATATGGGAGGCCCGGGTTCACGTCCCGAGGCGTGGCGCCGTGGACTGATGCGGCAAGACCTCACAGCAAGGGGGAGATAAGCAGACACAGAGAAGACATGCAGCGAATGGACACAGCAACACAAGCAGCAAGGGGGGGATAAATAAATAAAATAAATAAATCTTTAAAAAAAAAAAATGTTTCCTTAGAATCATTTCATTCCTTTGCTACAATTTTTACTGTATTTGCCCTTGATTTGGAACTGAGTGTCAGGTGTCTGTCACAATTGATTTCTTTATTTCCTTCCCTATCTCATTTTAAACACCTAAAGGAAAGACAAGTTATAGATTTTCCTGTAGGTCTAACCAAATGTGATTTTGCCAAAGGGACGTTTACTTGTTCATTTTTTCATTCATTTATTCATATAGTCAGCAAATATTTATAAAGAACGTACTTGGGGCAATGTTAGTGCTGGGTATTAGAGCTACAGTGGTGAAGACAGACAAGATCCTTGATCTTATGAAATTTTTGGTTTAGTGAGAAAGAGATATTAACTACCTATGTACATACATAATTAAAAATGAAATAGTGATTGATGCTGTGAAGAAAAAGTACAGCTACAATTACCTGAGTTTGGAATTGGGGGTCTCCACAAAGGGTTCCTTGAGGAAGTGACATTTAAATTAAGAATTGAGGCCTAAGAGGAGTTGGTCAGGCAAGGTGGAGAAAACGAGCTTTCCTCAATGAACCCGTATGGATTTGGTTCTCTTTGCTTTTTGCATTCGCCTGGAATCATTCATTCATTCAACTAATTTTGAGAATTTGCTATGTGCCAAACAGAGATATAAATTTGTATGTTAAAAAAATGTTGTATTAAATACTCTTTGACAATATAGGGAAATCGTTTTATTTACGATTCTGAGATCATTTCTACTTCTAGAGCTCATTTCTTCTCTTCTTCATTTCATTAATTGATGCAGCAAATACTTAAAAGCACTAAAGACACTTGGAGGGATTTGCAAAAATAATAACAATCTTGAGCTCATCAGTAATTCTCTGAGGACCTCCATTTCTTCATCTTTAATATGACGTGACTGCACTAGACATTGTGTAAGGCTTCTCCCAGCTTCAAGTTTTGGTCAACAGCCACTGACTTCAGTATTTGCCTACAAGAAATTATTCTGGTGACATTATTACTTGGAATGTTTCATATGAAATAGACAAGAAAATTGCTTCTGAGGTTTTTTTTTTTAAAGATTTAAAAAAGAAAAATTTTCTCTCCCCCTCCCCTCCCCTCCGCCCATCGTTTTGCACTGGCTGTCTGCTCTCTGCTCTCTGTTGTGTGCGCATCTTCTTTCTTTCTTTCTTTTTTTTAGGAGGCAGGAGAACTGAACACAGGACCTCTCACGTGGGAGCGAGGAGCCAGTGGCTTGAGCCACCTCCGCTCTCTAAATATAGTTTTGAATTATATGAAGATGTTTGCAAAGTCTTATTTTAATTTAGCTGTCAGTATATTTCTTATCATTATTTATTCCCATTTCAATTCACCAAATGTACTATTGCTTGGAAACTTGTATTCAGGGAACACTAGACTAATCAAGTGTATATTCAGGCAAGTGTAATCAGTTATGTAGTTAATTATGTATATACATTTCTTTTTTAATCCATTGCTTCTTAAGCACTGAAATTTAAGTCTGTTATTTGGAACTGGAATGCAAAATGTAGCGCCAAGCATTAGATTTTTTTCCCTTTCTCCTCAGTTGCAGGAAATTATAAGATACTAAAATCTTAGCCTAGTAGTATAGTTAGAAAAGGTTATATTTCCATATAATCCTTTGTGAGCACACACGTATTGCTCAAAATGATATGCAAATACTATTGCATACATTACAATATTGGCGAGAAACAATGCCCCTAGTGACAGACTGAGCGAGTGCTGCAGCCTTTTGCCAATTTTAAACCTGATTTCTGGCTGACGCGTTAGCCACCTTTATATTCGGCATAGATAGCATCAGCTTGGCTATTCCCTCCTTAAATTAATTAATAAAAATTCCAAATGAGCTATCATTTCATCAAGGAGAATTTTGGCAAGGGGATGACTTGGCTGAAGCCTCATGCTTCTCTTTCTGCAGAGCGAATATGAGTTTTGGAGCCTGAGCGCGTTTCTGTAACGAGTCCTCAGGGACCGCCACCGGCCTTTGCATAACATGGGAGATTTCCCTACGCACTCGAAAGACGGCAACACGGAGAATAAAACCTCTACAATACTCGCGTGTTTCAAAGGAAAAATAAGCCTAATAATTGTTTAGGTGGGAAATGAGCTTGGGTCCAATAAGTCAGGATTGCAATAGTGTTTTCACCATTTATTTGCTATGTAACCTCAATTTTCCCATCTGAAAATAGGGTAATAATTCTACAACCCACATGCAAGTCGACCTTGTTGAATTGCTCCATGCTTACTTAAGGTCCGGATCAGCATATTGCCATTTCTGGGGGGCGAAAATAGCCAAAATCCACATTGAAAAGTAATGAAGACCATGACTGAAGGCTCTCACAAATTTCTAGTCAAATATTTTTTTTAAATCCCTCCAGATTTTAGTACCTACATCAGTTTCATATGCCTAAGTTAGGGTAATGCAAAGTTACCATAGCAAAGAGTCCCAAAATGCAAAAGAAAAAATAAACAAAAAGGAAGTTCCTCCCTTTCTTGTGAGGAAGGAAGGGAGGGAGGGAGGAAAGAAGAAGAAAAAAGTTTTTCTCTTTTAACAGCCAGGTATAAATGATCCTGGTCAGCAGGACAGCTCTGCTGCCTTTTCCTTAAAGAATCAGGTTCTTTCCAAAGTGTTGCTCTGCATTGATATCACCTGCAGAGTAAAAGCAGCTAGGTAGTTTCCAGATATAGAGAAGAGGGAGTCGAGTTGTGGAGGAAGAACACCTTCGTGCCTGAAGATCCAGGCTCATAAGTGCCCATGTCACTTTTGCTAACATTACTTTGGTGAGCATTTAATTACATGACTACTCCAAATGTGACAGTTTGCAAATTGGCCTCAGTCTTTCACTCTGGACTGCATCAAAGTTCTTTTCAATGTGGCTTTTACAGCTCCTCCTATAAAGAAGTAGAGTCTATTTCTCCTACTTTTGAATATGACTTGGCCCTGCGATTTTTTTTTTGCCAATAGAATGTGGCAGAAGTGATCTTGTACCAGTTCCAAGCCTAGATCTTATAAGGCCTTCTACTTTCTTTCTTGGAATTCTTCCTAGCTGCCAAGTGAGAAAGTCTAACTAGCCTGCTGAAGGATGAGAGACCACAGGGAGCAGAGATGAGCCGCCCCAGCTGAGCCCATCCCAAATTGTTGACCCACAGAATTGTGAACTAAATAAATGATTGTTTTTTTAAAACATAGCAGATGCTGAGATAGAGTTAGGAATGCAAAATGTTTATTTGGGAGAAATACCTATGAAAGGACAAAGGAAGGGAGGAGGGTTTGGCTGGGGATGGGGGGTGGGGGGCATCTGAGTATGATGTTCTTGACACAGTATCTGCCAGCCCAATAAGGAACTCCAAAGCAAAGACTGCCCATTAGAGGAGTCCTTCATTGGACAGGAATGGCTAAGCCCTTGTACCACCACCTTGTAAGTCATTGTCTAGGGGCCACCCAGAGATGAGAATGACCTCAGTTTGAAAGCTGCAAGCTAATTATACTTCTTGTAGTCAAGTAATGAATTCTTTTTTTTTTTTTCAAATATATATTTTTATTTTTTTAAAGATACTTAGATTACATAAATGTTACATAAAAAATATAGGGATTCCCATATGCCCTGCTCCCCATACCTCCCACATTTTCCCACATAAACAACATCCTCCATTAGTGTGGTACATTCATTGCAATTGATAAATGCATTTTGGGGCATTGCCACTGAACATGGATTATAGTTTACATTGTAGTTTACACTCTCTCTCACACAATTCTGTAGGTTATGGGAAGATACATAATGGCCTATTATCTGTCATTGCAATGTCATTCAGGACAATTCTCAAGTCCTGAAAATGCCCCCGTATTACACCTGTTTTTCCCTCTCCTTGCCCTCAGAGCCTCCAATAGCCACTGCCTCCACATCAATGTTGTAATTTCTTCCATTGAGTAATGAGTTCTTTCTTGAAGAGGAATCTGACTGGTGCATCTCCATGTATGCCACATTGTCATTTTAAGCCACCAAGTTTTAGGATTAGTTGTGATGGAGCAAAAGCTAACTGATACACATCACTGCAAGGGAGGCTGGAGAAAATAATGGAGCTAGGCAGCCTCAGGGGGAAAAAAGGAACCCTCTTTTTTTTTTTTTTCTTTTTTTTTTCAGAAAAAGTGTGGTATGGGTTTGTGAGCAAGTGATTAAAAAATGCTTATAATTTCATTAAACATTTTTGCCCTGTAAAACCTACTTTATGCAGTTGTGAAAATTAGAGCTAATAGATGTAAATTAACTAGTACAGTGCTCAGGAGTGGATCCAGATTTTGTGAGGCCAGAAACTTAGAAAATTTTTGGGTCTCTTTTTAAGAAAAAGAGTATAAATTACAAACACAAAATTAAGTTGGAAAGGGGCCTTGTAAGTGAGAGTCCTGAAGCTTATGTTCCATTAGCTTTACAATAAACCTGCCACTGATAATACCTGATAGATAGTAGATATTAAAAAATAATATATGTTATTATTTGTCCAGTGAAAATAAAATTATGGGGGCATTAATTTATTATCCAGTTACCATTTGTCTGCACAAACAAGCTGTCAGTAAATTCACTTACGTGCAAAATCCATACCAACTATAACATCCTCCTGGGGGAAGTGGGCTCATAGGCTGAGCACATTGATTCTTTTTGTCATTGCATCATATGAACCTCCTATGTCAGGGGAATCTGCAACATTTTGAGGCAGAGCCAGATTTTCACTATAGAAACTGAAAATACCAGAAACTTACTCCCCAAGCCTTTCTTACAGCCAAGTAGAGGCACGTGTCCTAGATTTTGAAATCAAGAATCCAACAAAATCCTGTTTGGTAGCTGTTTGAAGGCAGCGGGGACAGTGTCTCCAGCGGCAGTGTCCAATGTCCAGGGTCGGTGGAGGTGCAGGTCACAGTGGCTGTGCCCAGGGGAAGAACCAGTGGTATCTTCCCTGCACTGATCTGAGTGGATTTTCTGGCCTTACAAAGACTCCATGAGATGTCCAATATCTTTTTCCTCCATATCCAATATATTTTCTGCTTTTTTTTTTTTAAGGTACCAGGGCCGGGGATTGAAACTGGGACCTCATATGTGGGAAGCCAGCGCTCAACTGCTGAGCCACATCGGCTTCCCTTCCAATATATTTTCAATACATTTCCTTTTCTGCTTAAATCAGCCCGGGTGGTTTCTGCTGCTTTTGACTAAGACTCTGACTGAAATGCAATGCGTGGATTTTTCACTTCAGCCCACACAGCTGGGGACCAGGAAATGTTCCCTTCCACTTTGGGTGAATCCTTACATGTGGAGATTCTGTGGAAAGAATAATGAGCCTACATGAGAATCTGATGAAAAGCATTTCCCTTCTTCAAGTTAGAGTACTTGGGTTTGATGTCTTCTGCCACTTATTTTCTAAATGACCTTGGGCAATTCTCAGTTTCTAAAAGTCTCTAAAATATTGCTTATAAAACATAGCACCTGGGGTTGTTGTGTGGTTTCATTGTGACAGCTTATGTGAAAGTGGTCTTTAAATTGTTAAGTACTTAACATGTGTAAGTTATTTTTAAATATAAAAAAAAAGATCTAGACAAGCTCTTGCTCCAAACCTGATACACTAATACCCTGCTTTGGATAGTTTAGATAGTAATTAAAGTCATTTTATGAGCTTGTACACACTCTTCACATAGTTTGAGCTTGTTCCAACTTGTTTGTATAATTAATTTGAGGTCTGTTACTATACCAAATATACCTTTGTAATTTTCTCCTTGCTTTATAAGTAATAGGAGTCAACCACCTTGGTAACTATTAAATTTAAAAAAAAATTTGTGAATAAAATTGTTCTGCCAGTTGTGTTCTTAAAGTAAAAGAAAATAAATTTAACATGGGTAAAAATAATTTTCATGATTTCAATCCAGATTGATGTTAATGATTTTATTCTCTTAGTTTGGAATTTCAGAACTTTTTAGAGAAATCTGGATAAGGAGTAGGAAACTAATCTAGGACAGAGTTTGGCCTAAGAATATTTTCATAATTATTCTTGATTCTTTGTAAAATATTCTTAGCCACTAGGGCATAATTATTTATTATAGAAAAATTGGAAAATATAAAGAAAAAATTTCCAGGTACCATAATTGCTATTTTGGTATTAAGTTATCTATTGCTTAGTTGTTAATTTTGAGTATAATTATTTATCATTGCATAACACACTACTCCAAACTTAGTGGCGTCAAACACTTCATTATACTCGTAGATTCTGTGTGTCATAATTTCAGATAAGGGACCACAGAGTGGCTTGTCTCTGCTCCATGATGTCATTGGCCTCAGCTGGGAGAACTGCTGGGGTGACTCAATGGCTGGAGACTCCAGTTATCTGGTGGCTTCTTCACTCACAGTTCTGGTGATTGGGCGGGATCCGAAAGCTGGTGTTTTGTGAGGATCTTATTAAGGACAGTCAGGTGTGGCAAGGAGAAGAGACACAGAAGATGCTTGAAAGACGTTTTGTTATACTCACAGGTCCTAGAGACAGAGTCACGGAACACCTGGCAGGGCCACAGGGGGGACACGTCTGAGCATAGGGCTCAACTGAGTGGGGAGCCAAAGAAGAGCATTGGACCAGGGGACTGTGCCTTTTTTAGCATTAAAGAAGTGGAGTGTCGGCAGTTGTATAGTCAAATATATGATTGGGGCGGTGTTGTTTTTTTTTTTTTTAATTTGGTGCCCTCGGAAACCGGGTGGGGCTCTGGGCAGGTGGGGAGGAGGGTTTCAGGATGCATTATCTAACAGGGACAGCTTCAGGATTCACTACCCAGAAAGGACATTAGTAGCCTGTAGGTGTATGTCTAAGGGACTTGGGATGGTGAGGCATCATTGACCATGCACACGCTCCTAGTTTTGTTTCTTTTGTTACAGCTGGGCTCAGCTGGATCGTTGACTGGAGTCTGGAACATCTAAGTGCAGCCTCCCCATGTGGCTTGGTCTTTTCCCAACATGGTAGCTAGGTTCCGAGAAGAGTAGTCTCAAGAAGAAACTTCCAAAGAGTAAGCATTCCAAAAGAATTGGCCAAAAGCTGCATGACTTTTTATCGATGAACAGTGTCACTTCTGCTTTCCTCTCTTGGTCACAAGTTTGTCCAGATTTAAGAGGAGGCGCCCACCATTCAATGGGAAAGATAGCAAAGAATTTTGGGGCCAACTTTTAAAACACACACATCTCATAAGATTTTTTTTTCTATGACATATACAGTATACCCATATATACATATTTAAACACATTTTTAAAAACAATAGTAGGACCATAACATCCATTCTGTGTTAAACACAATTTTACATAATAAGGAAATAAAAGTTTAATTGAGAAGCTGGTTGACTTTCAAGAACCTTTCAATTCTGTAAAGTTCTATACAATGATCTTAAAATAATCATGAGTCAAAATACATTTTAGGCTTTCTTAAAGGTCAAGTCAGTCACAAAAATAAATTTTTGGAAAGACAATATCTGTTTAGAGTTATAAAATATAGGTCTAAACAGTGATAACTTTTCTAATTTTCAAACTATTACGTAAATTCAAAATTTTGTTAGAAGAAATATAGTACACTAAACCCAACCTTTTATGTTAAAAAAGAAAACTAAACATTTCTTCTCCAGTGTTTCTTAAGTTATTATGAATTCCATGTAGCAAAATCTTGTTTGACTTCTCTGGGGTCTTACACAAGCTGTAGTGGAAGGTTTTTCAAAGATGACCATGTGTCGAATTGCCTGAGGGCCTTTCACTTGCAGCCTCTGGCTAAGGAGTTCTGGGCCCCCTGAGATTCTGTATTTACAACAGCTCCCAGCGTGGGCTGTGCAGGCTCCTCTGCAGGCCATGTTTTATGTAGCAAGGGTTAGAACCGAAGGAGGACCCACATAGGAAAACGTCTGCATAGCCCCTGTGATTTATTTTAACTTTTTTAAAAATTATAAAATAAATACATGCTCTTGATATAAAAGTTATATACTGTAGAATATGTATACCATAAAACAATATCCCCCTTAGTGACTACTATCACTAAGAGAAGGGAAAATAATATTAACCAACATTAGCCAATATTTGTTTGTGTTTATTGAGTTCTCAGTAATTTACATGCATTATCTGATTTAATCCTCAGACAACCATTTGAAAGAAATACCATTATTATCCCCCAAACACAGCTTAATGAACTGAAGCTTAGAGGAGTTAACTTACTCATGCTCTCGGTTAGAAGATGGCAGAGCTGGGATCTAAACCAGCCACTCTGACTTCAAGAGCCTTCATTCAGAATCAGAGGGCGAGATTGGCTTTTCCATTCATTTTCTTCTCTACACATGCTAACATTTATTAATTATAACCGTAAGTTTAAAACAAACATGGGGCTATATTATTCTTATTTTTATCTTAAACCTGTTTCTTTTTCACCTAATGATGTGTCTTCCACTTCATAATTTTTAACAACGGGCTCCATTCTGAGAGGGCTCTTCGGTGCATGCACTCGGGCATTAGGATTTTCCTTTTTGGGTATCAGGGATTTGATTACTTCTCTAGGCTGGCACTCTCAGGTTCAGATGCTTCTCTTTAATAATACTTGTAGACATTCTTTACTTAGGGGTCTTATAAGACTAAATCTACACTATGGAATGAACGATGAACGACGGTAATTATTTACAGGTGTAATTAAATACGCCTCTTTAATTTTTTGATGGTCTGCAGAAAACTTGTCTCCAGCTGAAATATTATGTTTTCTGATCATTTCTTTATCTTCTACGTCTCCCAGTAAAATATAAGTGCTAAGGTTACAGGGGCTTCATTTTATTTACCAATGTGAGCCTAAAGCAGTCCCTGGCACATAGTAGGCTGTGTATTCATAGTTGAAAAATAAATAGAATTAATGACTGACCCTGGACTCCTATATTCTTCAGATAATGGAGCGCCCCTAAGGCAGGCGTGGCTGAGGGAAATGATTCTGCCTTGGTTCTGGGCCATCCTCTTCTCTGCTTGTCTTCATATCTGCCTTTGTATCCTGTACTAAGTGATGACCAGCATCGCTTTCTATTATCAGCACAGAAGTTTTAATTGCATGGGACTCTTAGTTCTTCTGTCTGAAATTGCTTAGAGTGCAGACTCTAAAATACAGAGTATCTGTGAATTGTATTTTTTATGGCTCTAGTTTTAATAGACGTGACTCTAATTCTGCAAAATCCTTGCTACAGCTGCCAGGAAATGACCCTAAAAGCTGGCTATCAAGTGCCTTTTGCAAGTAAGTGCTGTGGCAGTTACAAGAGTTTCAGGAAGAAGAGAACAACTTCCAATATGGGTGCTTTTACATTACATACAGCCATATCTTACTAATCTATCTCTATACTAAAATGTAAATGAAAAAGAACTAATAATAATAGGAAACACTTAAAATATGCTGATTTAGTTTCCCAGCTGCTAAAACAAATACTGTACAGTGAATTGGCTTTAAAAAGAAGGAATTTATTGACTCATGGTTTTAGGCTAGAAGAAGTCCAAAATTGAGGTGTCAGCAAGGCGATGCTTTGTCCTCGAAGACTGTGGCATTCTGGAGCTGCCTGCTGGTGATCCTTGGGCCATGGGCTTTTCTGTCACATGGTAATACACATAGCGATGCCTTCTACTTTCTTTCTCATTGACTTCCGGCTTCCCGTTCTTCATGTGGATTTTCTCTGTGGTCTTCTCTATAAGACCTCCAGTAATAGGATTAAGGCCATCCTGATTTCTTTGGACACACCTTAATTAAAAATAACATTTTCAAAAGTTCCTATGTACAGTGGGTTCACACGCCCAGGAATGGGTTACAATCAAGATAATGTTTTCTGGGATACCTAAGTCAACCTATGTATGTTTACTATTTGTCAGGCACTGTTCTAAGTGCTTTATATATTTATTCAATTGTCCCGACAACCAATAATAGGATAGGTTCTATTATCATCTCCAATTTACAGCTAAAGAAATGGAAACAGAGAAAGATCAAGTAATTAGTGAAGAGTCACATAGCTAGTAAGCAGTAGAGCCAAACCCAAACCCAAGCCCACTCCAGAGACTTCCCTTAATCACATTGGCACGCTGTCTCTAATCCTGTGATATGTTAATATGGGTGCCAGATTAACACGTAAGGCCTCAGCAAGAAAATAGCCACCACACTGCACCCCATAATGCAAATGAAACACTAACTGAATGTGATCCGTTACTGCTATGGTGCTTCCATTCCCGCATTTGACAAACTCTGATTTTAGAGAAGGCCAGGAGGCTTTTGAGTAGCAGGAATTAGGCTATTTCTATGCCGTCCCTAGGACTGGATTCACGGATTGTTTGTTAAACACTGATGTATGCCCTCCATGAGCATCCTCTGGGATAAGCTTAATTTTTTAATTACGGCATGAACATTTCATTTTGTCTTGGCTGCTACACAGTAAATGGAGCAAGTGGAAGCCAGCTGATTTCCAGAGAGGCAGAAAGCTTGAAAACTACAATTGAGAGTCATTTAGTTCTTACATTCTCAGCATTCTCTCACTGCAGTACATGAAATCAGCACTGACATGTCATTCCAGCACTTGCATCTCTGGAAGTTATCACTTCAAAAAGGAGAGCAGCATAGGAGCTGGGATATGCCTTGGAAATTAGCTATGTGGGTTATGGTCCTCGCTGTGCTTTGCTGTGATTTCAGAGTCTTTTGTTCTAATCAACGAAGAGTAGAGGAACTGAGTCTGGCCATCATATTCAAAATTACCTTACCTTATACAAGTCGGCATCTGTGAAACTTTTCAATATTTTTGCTGTATTAATAATAAGAGCCAGCACTGAAAGCTTGCTATGTGCCAGGTATTGCCCTAAGCATTTTGTGTATCTTATCTCATTTCAATTTCACAATCCCCCTAAGAGGGAGGTACTATTATTATTATTTGCATTTTATAGGTGAGGAGGCCCAGAAAAGTAAAGAAACTGCACAAGTTCACACATCTATAAAGAGGCACAGGCCAGACTCAAAGCCAGGTCTTTTTAAATCTGTTGCCTGTGCACTTAACTGCTAAGTTATGATTGTTGTTTTGAAAAATGCGTTTACATCTTATAGCTGAAAATAAGAAGCAGAAGCAGAAGAAGAAAGACTCCATAGGTTGAATGATATGGAAGTGTTGTTTTTGTAGTGTTGTTTTTGGTGTCAAAAACAGTAAAATATTGACCATTTCATTGAGTTCAATTTAATAATTTATAACTGAACAAGTTCTCCATAACCTAAACATGCTGATAGGGTCAATTTGCTCAGTTAGGAATTGCTGTTAAGTTTCAGCATCATTCTGAAAAT
This sequence comes from Cabassous unicinctus, assembly GCA_029593785.1. Classification (NCBI taxonomy): domain Eukaryota; kingdom Metazoa; phylum Chordata; class Mammalia; order Cingulata; family Chlamyphoridae; genus Cabassous; species Cabassous unicinctus. The sequence goes on along the minus strand of JAQZBX010023113.1, from coordinate 2,651 downwards.
GAAGGTATCCCATGACTGTTGTGGAACTGTGGGGCCATTCTCCTCCATATAAGATTTTGTAGAAAAGGAAGTTTCCTGGGCAGAGAAGGGGTATTGAGTAAACCTCCATTCTTTAATGGCCACGTAGGGGCCTGAGAGAGGAAGCTTTCTCTACTGCCCTTTTGAGGAGGTGATGGTGCTGAGCTAGGTACCCATCTGTGATGGGATGCCTCAGGTTTTAGTGTCTTCCCTCTCCAAAAGGCCAATCCTTGCATTCTTTGAAGTACAAAATCTTGCCTCTGAAAATCTCTTCACTCTGTTATCCTAAAATGGCAATGAAAATGTTAATACGCCCACATTCTGGGTGTGAGTGTGTGTGTGTGTGTGTGTGTGTGTGTACACGTGCTTTTTTTAGTTAAAATTGACTAAGGATACCTCTTTACCTTTCAAAGCGGTGCCTTTTTATCTTCCTTTTCACTTATATAAAAATTGCCTCAAATAAGTTTTTCCAACAATATTTTAAAAGATTGAAGTTTAAAGAAGCCCAGCTTTCCCAAGATTTCTTATTAGGACCTGGAAAGGTGACTGAGTTGTCTATGAAAATGATTTTAGAATTCAAAAGCAAAAGTCAAGACATCCTGAGACAGCTGTTTTTAAACAACTAGTCTTTGAACACTACTGGGCTCTCTGAATAGAAAAAGCTAGTTGACCTTTCCTCGTTTAATGCCAGATTTGCTACATTTTAGTTGTTAGCATCTACAGGATCCCAATGCCATAGTGTTATACTCTTTCCAGAACAAACATTTAACCTTAAAAACATACTGACATTGGGGTTAGGCCATCAGTTTAATGGCCTGGAACAGAATTCCATACTTTTAGACATGTTTTTAAAAGCACAGCAACCTGAATGTAAGACTTTTTTTATCCTATCCTCCACCCCCAATTTACCCTAATGAGTGGTGTCCAAGAAAATTGGAATCAGATTCATATCTTATGTTAACTTTTATGTTGCTAAATGAAAGCACACCAAAGATATATGCTTTTCCCCCCTGTTGTTGAGGTGGCAGGAATTTATTATGCCCTCATTCTTAAATGAAGGAACAGTCAAAAATATTTTATATAACTGTTTGGGATAACATTTAAGTCTCAGTGCTAATACTGTATAAATGAATGTTCAGTATATTAAAATGTAGGTGTAAAGCTTAAGAGCTTAAGAGATGACACAGTTATTTTATAAGAATAAGATGATTATGATATGGCAGAAATAGGGAGGTGATAAAGTCAAATGCAATGGGAAAAAGAGCACAAAGACACTATCTGTAATTATGAAGCTTCAAGATCAAAGAATCTAAAGTTTTAAAAGCCTGACTCTTCAAAGTGGTCTCCTTAGATAGGGACTATAGAATACTTACTTTGATCTCAATTAATTTTTCTGTTGTTGTCATGTATTTATACAAATAGTAACTTTATTATGGAGCTATATCTCAAGGTAAGGAAACTATAGGCGCAAATTTTCTAAAGTCACCCTTTTGTACCTTTGATGGATTTTCATTTGTCCTTTTTTTCTTTAAATCGTCTTTCAGATGTTTATGACTGTCATTTTATTACTGGTCAATAATCATGAGTGATTAAAGCTATATTTTAAATTAATCTGTTTTAAATAGCGCTTTATCCTTGTTGAGTTAGCTAAGAACAGAGTGTTTTAAAATTTTAATTCATGGAAGCGGATGTGGCTCAATCGATAGGGCTCCCGTTTACCATATGGGAGGCCCTGGGTTCGCCAAGCCGCGCGGCGCGGTGAGCTGACGCAGCAGGACGACCCAACAAAGGGAGACAAGCAGACACAGAAAAACACACAGCAAATGGACACAGCGAGCACAAGCAGCAAGGGGGGATAAATAAATAAATAAATAAAATGGATAAAAGTAAATTAAATAAATAAATCTTTAAAAAAAAATTTAATTCACTTAAAAATAACAATAATAGATCCTTACACGTGAACACATTTTTGAGAAAGAATAACTCTTTTTCAAAACAAAATTAATTCAGTGAGAATAGTGCATTGTTGCACATTTTTGCAAATCTCTTGTATCTGGACAAATAGAAGAAAAGCTGGATTTTCATATCTGCTTCTGCAGTCAATCTGATAGGCCACGTTGGCTTGGTTGAAGGATATGAAGAAAATCTGCCCTCATGCAGATGTGGAAAAGGGATGACCGTGGGGATCTCCTGAAAGGGTTGAGGGGTGATTTTTCCCCTCATGTTTATTGAGAGAAAATATTGTTACTATACCTCTGATTTTTGTTTTCAAAGACAAAGAAGAGGGAAAAGTGATGCTCTGGTGCTGGCATAGAATTTATCATCCCGGGAATTAAGAGATCTCCCTCTGCTGAGGGTTACCAGATTTAGCAAATAAAAATACAGGATACCCAATTATATTTTATTTTCAGCTAAACAGTGAGTGTTTTTTTAGTGCAAGTGTTGTACTCTAGCTCCAAATTAGCCTACCCAAAGTAACTTAGAGAAGAAAACTTTCTATTGTTCCCTGAGTGTCCTATCTGGGAAGCACATAACCTCCCCTCCCTTGAGAGACCTTGCAAAAACATCTCAACCTTGCAGCTGTGTCCCAAGTTATCAGAACCTTGAAGTTGTGCAGACACTAGCTAACCGCC